>LLCE01000097.1:0-155195 GCA_001414415.1 Hymenoscyphus repandus
ATAACCTTAAAGATAGAGCTAACCGGGAATCCTAGTTTTATAAGGAAAATATTACCAGCCCAGAGTACTTATATAGTCTACTTTAGCTAACTATACTTTATCGTAAATATATATAGTCTAGTAGCCTGCTCGTTAAAGTAATAATATAAACTAGAGATATAAAGGTAACTAAGCCACTCCCGAACAGTCCTCCTAGAAACTCCCTTAAGGATATTAACCCTACGCCTTATTTCGGAAATAATATATACTTTATCTCGTAAAGCCTTATTATTAATATTCCCTCTATTTTCCCCCTTAAAAAAGGTGTGATCGACGTCTCCAGGAGTATAATATCTCCTAGCTATAGGATACGCGATTAATTAGGTCTTATAGTCGGGGCGAGTATAGACGTATACGGTATAAACGTTAGGGTCTTAGCGGATAAGTTACTAAATAATACTAAAGTATATATTCTTTATATAGCCGTCTCGTCCTATACTACCCTTACGAAGGTGATACCTGTATATCTCGATCTTAATTAGTAATAGGTCCCGAATAGCCCTAGATATTCGTAACTATCCTATAAGTCCTTCTACGACCGTATTTTCCTTAAATAGGAGAACCGCTTCTAGTATCTTCGGAGCCCTAAGGAGTTTACTACTAAATTTATCAGGTTTATTTATTACCGGAGAAAATTTTAAATATCCTAATAGAACTTCTCTTTTAGTAGCCGCGATTATTAGGTCGTATTTAAAGAAGGCTTAAGTTTCTAGGTATAGTATAGGTCGGTAGAAGCCCTTATCTCCCTCGCCTATAAGTGTCACGACCAGTAATTAGTCCTGAAGTATAGGAGGCCACTTTATAGCCTCGGGGTCTGTTTAAGCTTACGGAGGAGGAACGGGCCGGTTAGCTGAAGATGTTAGGTCACGTGACTAGGTGTAAAGCACGTGATGATAGCTCTGGTAGGCAGACTATCAGGACTAACATTAGCAGTGATAGTCTCTATAAAGAAGCTATTACCGGTATTTTATTACCTATATAGGCGGGGCTTAGGCCTACTTACTTTAAGCTTCGTGCTTAACTACCTATAGTAATTCACACTTATTAATTACTAGTAACGACCTTACCTCTAAGTAAAGGACCCCGTGACTTATAACTTTACTCCTTTTACACTAAACCTACGACTCACGTTCTTAGCCAAGAACTATAATCGCTACACTTTAAGCACCTCGTGTAGTTTAAAGTAGAAAGTTACTAGGATAAGTTCCTTAAACCCTAAGTCCGCGGGAGCGCTAGTACTAGCTACTACCTATACTATAAAGGAATCTATTAAGGTTCCGCTACTAGAGATATTCGACGGGAATCTAGTAAAGCTAAGTGAATTCCTAATAAAAGCTAACTTATATATCTAGTTCTACTAAAGGGACCTAGTACGACTAATTAATAAAGTACTTTAGGTTACCTCTAGGTTTATAGGTAACGCCTATAAGTAGATTAAACTATACCTAGAGGACTTCTAGAAGACGAAGTTAGATAATACTAATAGGCC
Organism: Hymenoscyphus repandus; assembly: GCA_001414415.1. NCBI lineage: Eukaryota > Fungi > Ascomycota > Leotiomycetes > Helotiales > Helotiaceae > Hymenoscyphus > Hymenoscyphus repandus. The sequence goes on from LLCE01000097.1 coordinate 1,529, forward strand.
CTACGTGATAAACCTAACTAAAGAAGAGACTAAATCTTATATTAACTAATACGAAAACGGATTAGTTATTTAAATAAAGAAAGTATTTAGAGATATCGACGAGGTTAAAAAGGTAAATACGGAATTAACCAGACTAGTATAGAGAGGCTTAACCGCTAGGTATTCTATAGAATTCCTACGGATTATAGTAAAACTAGGGTAGAACGAAGCGGTATTAATCTATACCTATTATAAGGGACTTAAAGATAATATTAAAGACGAACTCTCCCGAAAAGACCTATACGATAAGCTATTAAAAATAATCGACGAAGCTATAAGAATTAATAATCGATTCTATAAAAGATCTTTAGAAAAGAAAGGTTAATACGAACACCTAAATAAATAAAAACCTAATAATAAATATTTAGGAGACAGAATATAAAGGATTAAATACTATACTATAGAAAAGTAGGGAAGGAAAGAAGATAGAAAGGGAAAATAATAAGAAACCCGAACCTGTTTTAATTACGGGATTAAAGGATACCTAGTAAATAAGTACCGAAAACCGAAAAAACCCTAGAAAGCTTAGTTTAATAATACCGAATAAAGAATTAGTAATAAACCGAGAAAAGAAAAGAAAGAAATAGCTAAGAAATTAACTAAACTATACTTCGAAGTCAGGGATAAAAGAAAAGCGACGGCCGAGGAAATACGAGAGTACTATAGAAGCCCTCCTTCGACCCCGACTAAATCGGAAAGCTTATTAGAGGACGGAGTATTAGTAGAAACAGAGAATACTTAGAAAGAAACCCCCGAGGAAGCCTTAGAGTAGGTAAAGAATAAACACGGAGGGTTGATATTACTAGTAATACTAGTAGATATTAATAAATAGAAAGGGAAGGAGCTAGTAAGCTCTTCCTCTTCCTTAGAAAGCTTACTTTAGAGTATAAACTACTAAAAGTATATAAAGGAGGTAAGAACTATACTAAAATAGACCGAGCTCTAGATATATATAAACTTATATATAGGGGAAAACGAATATTTCTACGAATTATTACCGGAAGAAATCGGGGCTAGTAAGAAGAAGAAACTAAATTTCTTTATACCTAGAATAAACCTAGAAAGTTAACCCGAAGAAGGAATAATATACCTTATAACCTATATAGACGATAAACGAATCGTTTTCGGTTACTAGGGAGATAGAGAAAGGACCCTAGTTATCGAATAACTATAGGAAGAACCGAAATTTAACCTAAGAATCGGCGAGGTATAGGAAATACTTTACGTAGAAGTAGATTTTAGAGTTTAGGAAAAAAGAATATAACTCCCTTACTACTACTTAGAATAAATTTATATCGAAACTAGTAGGTAAAAAAGGAGACTCTAGACGGGAGTACTATATATACTAGAATAGAGTAAGGGGTTAACGCGAAAATAGCGAGATATAATAACAGGGAAAGTATTAACGACTTAATTAGTAAAATTTACCTATAACGCGCTAGGAGAAGCTACGGGAGTGTTCGAGTAGAGAGCCGGAGAGCTTAAAATAACCTTATCCCCGGAATAAATACTCTTAAGGATTATACTAACCTTAAAGATTAATAGAAATAATAATTTTATCTTAGTAGATACGGGAGCTACGTATAGCTTTATATCTATAGAAAGGGCGGAACAGCTTAAATTAAAACTTAAGTAGATAGAGGAACCTTTTATAGTTTCCCTAGGAGGCTGAGTAAAGCTAGAATATTAAGAAGGACTAGTAAACTAAGTCACTAAAATAACTATAGTAACTATACGAAATAGACACGTTTTTTAAGCGAAATTTTATATTACGCTAACCGGATAATATAACGTAGTCCTAGGAATAGACTAGCTATTAGTAGTTAACCCTAAAGTAAACCTAAGAACAGGTATACTTTTATTAAGAGGGTCGAAATAACTCCCTTAGGAAGTAGAGTTTAGCGAACTTAGTAAAACGTTAAAGGATTAGATAGAACCCTTAAAGTAAGTAAGAATACCTACGATCTACTAAAAGTTCGCCTAGCTTTTCGATAATCCGGATAATAATATAGCGCTACCTAAGTATTAACCTTAGGACTACGAGATAATTCTTAAGGAAGGCTATACGCCTCCCTATAAAAAATTAAGATATAAGAATTATATATATACGGAAATACTTAAGAAATAGAGTAAGGACTAAGTAATAAAGGAACTTATAGTCTAATTAAAATCGTTATATACTATAAATATATATATAGTAAGTAAAAAGGACGACCTAAATAGAAGAGTCTATATAGACTATAGGGGACTAAACTTTATTATAAAAAGACACGTCTACCCCTTTTTAAATACCTAGTTCCTACGGGATATACTAGGTAAAGCCGTTAAATATATAAAGATTAACTAATATAATACGTTTAGATAGATCCGGATAAAAATAGGCTACGAGTAGCTTACTACTTTCTATTTACCTAGAAGAGGATTATAGGAATAGTAAGTTATACTATTCGGCTTAATAAATACCCTAGCTATATACTAGAAATAGAATAAATATATTCTACGAGAACTACTAGATAAGTATATTATTATTTATCTCGACGATATCCTAATCTTTACTAATAAAGATACCTACTATAAGAAGGTTATAAGTAATATATTCGAAATACTTATAAAATATAATTCCCGACTTAAACTAGAGAAATATAAGTTCGGGGTAACGGAAGTAAAATTCCTAGGATATTTAATTAGCCTAGGTAAAATAAGGATTAATCCTAAAAAGATCGAGGTAGTATAAAACTAGCCTATACCTTAGAATATAAAAGATATCTAAAGTTTTATTAGATTCGGGAACTTTTACCGATAGTTTATTAAAGATTACTCTAGTATAATAGCTCCGTTAACTAAGTTAACTAGAAAAAATACTCCCTGGTAATAGATAGAGAAATACGAAAACGCTTTCTAAATACTTAAAGAAGCTTTTATAAGCGAACTAGTCTTAAAGAACTTCGATAGAGATAAGTAAAGTATAGTCGAGGTCGACGCCTCGAATAAAGTTATAGGAGTAGTATATCTATAACTAGACGAGAATAGGAAGTTATACCTAGTCGTATATTATTTAGAAAAGTACTCTAGAGTAGAAAGAAACTACGATATATATAATAAGGAATTAATAGTAATAGTTAAAATCTTAAAATACTAGAGAATATACTTATAAAGAGTAAAATTCTAAGTAATAATTCTCTTAGATTATAAAAATCTCTTAAAATTTATAATAATAAAGGTTATTAAGAGAGATAGATATACCTAATAGATAGAAGACCTTTCTATATATAATATCTTAATCAGATATATAAAAGGTATAGATAACTTAAGAGCGGACGCCTTAAATAGAATAGAAGATTTAGATAAAGAGGTAGAACGGAAAATAATAAACCTCCTTAGAGTCTTAGGAATAAACCTAGTACTAGAGGTTAGCGAATTTATAATAACTATAGTAAGTACGCTATAGATCGATAAAATCGCTAAAGCTTAGCGATAATAAGAACTACCGAAAAAACTTATAAAGACGGATAGAATATACCGAGAAGAAGAAACCTCTAGGATCTAGATACCTTCCGAACTAGCCGAAGAGCTAGTAGAAGAATAACACTCTATACCTAGATATAGATACTAGGGAATAAAAAGAACTAAGTAGCGCGTACGATAGAACTACTTTATATCTAACTTATAAAAAATAGTAGAAAAGGTAGTTAAGAACTATAATATTTATATAAGAAATAAAATAATAAGGTATATACCTTATAGGTTAATAGGATATAAGGAAATACCTCTATAACTATAGAAGGTAGTATCGTAGGACTTTATTAGCCTACTACTATTATTAAAAGACCTAGTAATATAAGTAGAATACGATTCTATACTTATTATTATAGAACCTGTTACGAAATATATAATATTTATACTATATATAATAATAAGTATAGTATAAGAACTTACTTACGCTTTCTTAAATAACGTAGTAAAAGACCACGGACTATTAGAAGATATTATTAGCGATAGAGATAAACTCTTTACTTCGAAATTCTAGATAGTATTAACTACCTCGCTAGAAGTTAAAAAGAAGATATTAATATCCTTCTTCCTATAGATAAATAGGGTAAATAAGCGAATAAACTAATACGCTAAAATATACCTTAGTATATACTATAATTACTAATAGGATAATTAGGTTTAGCTTTTACTACTAGTATAGTTCTTATATAATAGTATAGTTACTAATACTATTAAAGTATTACCTTTTTATACGAACTATAGTTACGAGCTAGTTATATATAGGGAGCTAGGTATTACGATAATAGATAACCTAAGCGTAAGGATACTCGTAGACGATATTTATAAGTTATACGAGGAAATAGTAGAAGAGTTAAAATTCGTTATAGAACGAAACTCTCTCTACTATAATAAAAAGCGTAGTCAGGAGCCTACGCTATAGAAGGGGGATATAGTTTACCTCCTAAGAAAAAATATTAAAACGTAAAGACTAAGCGAAGGACTAGACTATAAAAAACTAGGACCTTTTAAAATTAAAATAGTAAAAGGACGCTTAAATTATAAACTAGCGCTTCTATTAACTATAAAGATATTCCTAGTTTTCTATATTTTATTATTAGAACTAGTACTACTAGGAGCTCCGAAAGCCTTTATTATAGAAATACGACTAAACGACCCTTTAGCGGAATACGAAGTCGAAGTAATACTAGTAACTAAACTAGTTAGAAACAGGTAGTATTACTTAGTATACTAGAAGAGGTTTCTACTTACTAAAAGAACGTAGGAACTAGTTAGAAACCTTAACTACCCTAAGAAGCTTATAGAGTTCTACCGCTAAAATCTAAAGAGGACTAAACCGGGTAGTTTAGATCTGATAAAGCAGGATTAAGCCTCGTAAGCTAAGAAGGAGATAAGGGGTCGGTAGTAACCTCCCCTACTATAGTAGGATTAGATATAGTAGGACTTATCTACCTTCTAATAGTAGCCTTTTCTTCTACTTTACGTCTCTCTAGCTTAGTAAGAGTATCGGCTTTATCTATAAAATAGATACTAGTAGCGATTAGTTTCTACTCCTTATTATCTAGGACCTGTTATTAAACCTTTAGGCGTATAATCTTAGTAAAAGCCTCGTCCTCCTCGGCTTTAAGCTTTCGCCGCTACTTATCGATCGAATCCTAATCGCGAGTAGTAGGTATACGATTTAGTATACGAATATCGTAGCTCTTTCCTACACTAGCGTATCGAGCGTACCTCGAGAGGGTCGGGTCCCGAGAGGATTTATAAGACCCCCTAAAACTAGCCTTAGTATAATACGTATAAGCCGCTATAATTTTCCTAGTCCGTTCGATTCTTTCCTTAAGTAATTTATAGGTAAGAGTAGGTCTGTCGGAGTTACGTTAAGGGGTTATAATAAAAGAGGAAGAGCTCTAGGCCTTAACGTCGATATTTCCTAGGGTATACTTAAGCGTAGAGGCTACGCTAGTATAGGAGGGGAATAGTATCACGACCTACTATTAGTTATAAAGAGAAAAGGATATCTCTAAGAACCCCGTAGGTCTAAATAAGTATACGGGGCGGGCCGACTATTAGTTAGCTATTAAAGAAAGTTACGTAGGTACGTAACTTCCCTTTATTATATAAGGAACGACGGATAGCTAAGCTACTCGTCGCTCCTTAGTATAATATAATAATTAGCGTAGCTACTTATCTACTCTTATTTAGTTAGCTACTATATAGTCTAGGCTTAGGCCTACTTACTTCGAGCTTCGTACTTAACTACCTATAGTAATCTATACCTGTTAATTACTAGTAACGACCTTACCTCCGAGTAAAGGACCCGTGACTTATAACTTTACTCCTTTTATACTAAACCTACGACTCCCGTTCTTAGTAAAGAACCGTAATCGCTATATTTACCTCCTACGTAGATAGCTAAGGACCTTAACGATTATATCTATTTCTCGAATCGGATAATATTATAATTCCTAGTTCCGCTATCTACTCTATTCGGCCGGTCCGAGACGGTAGCGACTCGGACCCTAGAGAAATAGCTCCGGGTTTTCAGGTGAAACCTAGGAGAGAAGAGAATAGAGGAAATCGAAATCAGGTTCCTAATACCTAAGGTCTCCTAGAGATAATAATCTCTTAAGCCTATAGTCTTCGAACTACACGTGATTTATCCCGTGATTATAATAGTTCCGGTAGTACTCTAAAATTATTTAGAGTATAGAATATCTTAGAGAATTCCTGTCTACTAATTTATTTCTAGATTATATTATCGTAACTATATTATTCCTATAATAGCCTAGTTATTACCGGTCGGGGCTACGTTAAAGACTATATTATTAGTATATCTAGATCCGGTTTCTATCTTTATAGGTCTCGTATATTTACTAATTAATCTATTTTAATAATTAATATCTATACCGTCGAATACTAAGAGTCTATAAAGTCTCCTAGACGTCTAGTTAAAACCTAACTCTTTTATAACTTCCGGGTCTATAAAGTTATCGGTTACCCTAGAGTCTAGTAGAACCCGAATTTCTCTTATATTTTCTCTCTAGTAAAGCTTAACTTTTATCTCTAAATATACTTATAGTTTATCCGGGTTACCCTAGGTTCCTCTAAGCGCTTTTAGTTCCTTTAGGATTACTCGGGACCCTATTCCCGGTATATTTTCCTATTCCTATTAGGTTATAACGAATCGTAAGATTAGTTACGTATAGCTCTAAGACCTTAGGCTTAAGAGGAGATATCCTCTAGGAGACCTTAGACTATTATAGTAGGGGGACTAATTATAGGCTAGTAAGTAGTCTAGGGATTTTATAGTATAGAAGTTATATAACCCGAGGCGGTTAGAGGTAGTTAGTATAACTACTAGTAAACGGTTAGAGGTAGTCGGTTTAACTACCTCTGATTATAGAAGTATATAGTCTAGGTCTTTATCTATTAGATAGGAGCCTCGTACTTAATTAAATATAGTAACTAAATCTTATTATTATATCTTATAGTTACTATTACGAGTAAGACTTTTAAGCCTTATAAACTAGTAATAGTCCGTATACCTCTATATAGCCTATAAATATATAACTAGTCTCTTAGCTATAAAGAATAGATAAGGGTCGAATCGTAATACTTTAAGTACCTTAGCTTCGAAGTACGCTCGACTATTAATATATCTAACTAATAGCTAACTAGCCCTAGGGATAGTACTACTTAGCTACCTAACCTTACGCCTAAAGCCTCCGCTACTATATATAACCCTAGTACTAATAATAACGAAGGAGATAATAACGATTCTCTCCTAGATATATCCCCGGTAAACGTAGAAGTCGAAACCTATAAAGTATTATAGGTTAGACTACCTAATATATTTAGCGGGGAACGTTCTAAGCTAGAGAGTTTCCTTCTCTAGTTAAAAATATATTTTACCTTTAATAAAGATAAATTCGTAGGGAACTATAACTATAGAATAGTATAGGCTACTTCGTACCTTAGAGGAGAAGTAGAAGCTTAGATATAGCCGTTTTTAAACGACTTCTTTACTTATTACGAGTAGGATAGAAGAATATTAATTATATAAAAAATATTTAAGAAATTCGACGGTTTTAAGTTCGAAATATAATATATATTCGGAGATATCGATACGAAACGAACTACTATCCGGAAAATACTAGAACTTAAGTAAACTAGAAAAGCTATTATATACGTAATAGAATTCTAGAAGTATAGAAACTAGATAGGATAGAACGCTATAGCTTTAATAGAACTTTTTAGGAAAGGACTAAAAACGTACCTTAAAGAAGAAATAGTATATTAGAATCTAATATATAGAAATATAGTAGATATAGTAGAAGGGGTTATCTAGTTAGATAACCGCCTTTATAAGTTTCGTAAAGATACGGGAAACTTAGAGGATAGATATTATAAGAATAAGAAACGCTATAATAGAAGTTATAACTCCGGAAAGAATATTAGCGCTACTTACTAAAAGAGAATAAACCCTAAGAAGTAAAAAGAGCTCTATAAGAAAAAGCTCTGTTTTAAGTACGAAAAACTAGGGTATATTACTAAAGATTATAAGAGCTCGCCGAAGAAAACGGTAAAAGTAACCGGAAGAGGTAGATACGATATAATAACGACTAAAAAGATCGCGGCTATATATAAAACCGAGCTTACTATAGAAGAACTCGAAGAATATAAGATCTATAGTTAGCTAGGTAAATAAGAAGCCTAAAGAGAAAATATACTTCTATAATAAAAGATAGTATTAGCTAACTAAGAACGCTAAGAAGATTAGAAAATACTAAGAAATATAACGGAAATAGAAGGATAAGAAAACCCTTTAGAATCCTTAGAGGAAAGATCTAAGTACTCTAAGTATTTAGAGAACTTAGGACTAGACTATCTTATATCCGGACTCTAACTACCGGTATTAGGAGAAATTTAAGAATATATAGGATAGAAAGACTAGAAGAATATATAGTCTTAATATATTTATAGGCTAGAAACCTATAAAGACGACTACTATTTAAAGGGTTTACTAAAACCTATTAAGATTAGTAGGAAACTTATAGTAGTTTATAGGACCCGGAGTATAATAGAATTCTAAGGAAAGTCTAAGGAAAGAGAAAGGTTAGAAATTAAGATTTAGGTATTTAAGAAGGACTAAGAATACTAGAAGAGTAATATAAGTTCTAACTAGTTAGATACTTCTAAATAAAAAACTACGAGAACCTATAAGAAAGAGAAGAATCGAGCGGAAATTCGGGAAGAAAACTACGCCGAGAACCCTAAGATAGGAGAAATATAAGACTATATAGGATTTCGAGTAGGAAAGAACTAGTAGTTCTATAATATTTATAACCTTTATATAGGGAAAAGGGATTTCGGCTATCTAGGAAAGAGAGCCGCGGGTATAGAAGGAGATAGATAATTAGTTATAAAACGTACCCGGATAAAAATTATATTCGAAAACCCTAATAATAGGAGAAAAACTACTATATATAGAGTATTCGGAAAACCTAAGTATAAAATAGATACCGATAATAGTTAGATAGAGGTTATCGACTAGTATCTAAAGGAAGGAGAAATTTAATATTATAAAGGATTCTACGAACAGGAATATTATTAGTCCTATAAAGATATAAATCGACCTAATTATTTTATAGAAAATATAAAAGGACTAGCCCCGATACTAAACGAGTTCTATAATATAGTATACCGAGATAGTTAACTAGTAGCTCTACGCGTCCTAGAGGATATCCCGACTAGAACTATTACTATAGCTATCTTAGCGGAAAACCGGCTACTAGAGTTAGAAATAGTAGTATAGGTAAGAGATATTTAGAGAATTATCTCGGAAAGAGAAGAGTAAAGAGTATAGTAGAGAGCTACTCTCTACTAAATAACTTACTAGGAATTCGCTATAAGCTAGAAAGGGGAACCTAATCGACTAGTAGTATATCGCCTTTATAGGTTAGAAGAATATACTAGTTATAGACGAAGGTAGATAGATATAATTACTACCTAATAGGAATAGGAAAATATACCGGGAAAGAGATCCCGCGTAATCCCGAAGGAACTAAAAGCGCTTAGAGGAACCTAGGATAACCTAGACGAACTATAAGTATATTTAGAGATAAAAGTTAAACTAAACTAGGAGGAAAACGTAAGAGAAATTCGGGTTCTACTAGACTCTAGGGTAACCGATAACTTTATAGACCTAGAAGTTATAAAGAAGTTAGGTTTTAACTAGATATCTAGACGACTTTATAGGCTCTTAGTATTTAACGGTACGGATATTAATTATTAAAATAGATTAATTAGTAAATATATAGGACCTATAAAGATAGAAACCGAATCGGGATATACTAATAATATAGTCTTTAATATAGCTCTAACCGGCGATAACTAGGCTATTATAGGAATAATATAGTTACGATAATATAATCTAGAGATAAATTAGTAGATAGGTAAACTTAAGTTTAGCCGTTATAATTATAAAGGATTACTCCTATAGTAATCTAAGCCTAATAAAGGTAGTACTATAGGAGGGACACGTTAGGTAGTAAGCTATAAGTATAAAAGAATAAGTAGGAATAGTAATAGGATCTGGTATTAAGAAGAGAAAAGAGTTAAAGTAATAATCGTTAAATAATCGTTAAAGTAAAAGGGTAGTTAAAATAGTAATAAGTATCCTAGTCCTCTTAATAAGAATATAAAAAATATTAAATATAGTAGTAGTAATCACGTGCTTAACGTGCGTCCACGTGATCCCACGTGATCCCCACTACACTACTACCTTAAAATAGGTATAAAATAAGGTCGTTTAGGACTATCCTAAGAAACGTCTTAGACTAAGGTTAACTAAAGGGAAAAAACTAAAGAAAATAATTAAGGAAATACCCTGATATTATAGGGAATTCTCTAAGATATTCTATACTTTAAATAATTTTAGAGTATTACCGGAACACTAACCTTAGGATCACGAGATTAACCTTAAGGAAGGCGCTAGGCTACCTAAATAGAAACTTCGTTACTTCGACTATACTAAGACGAAGATTATCGAGGAATATATAAGGAAGCTAGCCTAGAAAAGACTTATCAGGAAATTAAAGTTACTATATATAGTAAACCTGATAATAGCCGAGAAAAAGGACGAACTAGAGGGACGGGCTTATAGCGATTACCGACTAGTAAATACCGAAATAGTTAAAGACGCCTACCTTTTACTAAAAGTAGAATAGCTACGAGATCGGCTATCTAAAGCTAAGATCTTTACTAAGCTAGACTAAGAAAACGCTTTTAGATTAATCCGAATAAAGAAAGGATATAAATAGAAGACTACCTTTATAATACCGTCGGGGTTATAGGAGTACTTTATAATACTATTCGGCCTTATAAATACTCCTACTATCTACTAACGATAAAATAAAGATATCCTTCGACCTTTCCTTTATAAGATAGTTATCTTATACCTAGATAATATCCTAGTCTTCTTAGAACGAGAAGAAGACTATAAGAAAGATATATATAATATACTAAAAGTACTATATAAGTATAAATCTAGGCTTAAGCTTAAGAAATATAAGTTTAGAGTTAAAGAAGTTAAATTCCTAGGTTTTATTATTACCTTAGGTAAAATAAAGATCGATCTAGAAAAGATCTAGGTAGTTAGGGACTAGCTAACCCTAGAAAACGTAAAGGACGTATAATTATTTAACGGATTCGGAAACTTTTTACGATAGTTTATCTAAGACTATTTAAGAATAGCCGAACTATTAACACGCCTTATACGTAAAGGAACGAAGTTTATATAGGAAAAGGAGTAGTAAAACGCGTTTAACGAACTAAAGAAGAAATTTATAGAGGATCCTATCCTTAGGATATTTAACCCGGAATTAGAAAGCGTCGTCGAGACCGACTCCTTAGATACTACTAGAGTAGTAGTATATCTTTAGCCGGATAAGAATAGAAAGCTATATCCTATAGCTTACTTCTCGGAGAAATATAACCTAGCTAAATTAAACTACGATATATATAACAAGGAACTTCTTACTATTATATTAGTACTAAAGTATTAGAGAATCTATCTCTAAGGAGTAAAATATAAGGTTATTATATTATCGGATTATAAGAACTTAGTTAGTTTTATAAGAACTAAAGTACTCGATAGAAGCAGGTATATAAGATAGTTAGAAGAGTTAGTATACTTCGATATTATTATTAAATATATTAAGGGCACTACGAACCTATATACCGATACTTTAAGTCGATTACCTAGGTATACTAAAGATAAGAGTTCTAAAATAATTAACTTACTAAGAGAGGTTTAAGTCGGAGACTTAGTACTAGGAGTAAAATCAGTCCTAGTAAACTCCCGAAGCGATCCTTTAGAAGAATCTTACTACTAAAGAATACGGAAGGTATAATAAGAATTTCTAAATAATATAGATAACGAAATAATTCAGAAACGATACTAGATTAGCCTACGTATAAAGAAGGATTTATAGGAATATATAGATACTTATAAAGTATAGATTCTAACGGACCTAGCCCTCGAAATTATTAAAGAGTAATATAAGCTACTAGCTTATAGATATTAAAGGATACGCCGTACTACCTTTAGAATTAAATAACTATACTACGTCCTAGACCTAAAGAAGTTAGTTAGTAAAGTAATCGCGAAATACGATATATATATAAGGAATAAGGTTACTCGACACGCTCCTTATAGATAAATAGGAACGATACCGATACCGGATATTCTATTTAAGTTAGTATTATAGGACTTTATCTCTAGGTTCCTAGAATCTAAAGAACTAATAATAAATATTAAATACGACTCTATTCTAGTTAGTATATATAGACTAACGAAATATATTACCCTAAGCCTATATATAAAAACTAGTATAGCCGAGGATTTAGCTTACGTCTTTAACCGTGATATAGTAATAAATTATAGGTTACTAAAGGAGATTATATTAGATAGAGATAGTCTCTTTATATCTAAGTTCTAGAAAAGCCTAATAGCTATACTCGGAGTTAAGAGAAAAATATCTACTATATTCTACCTATAGATAAATAGAGGAACTAAATATATAAATTAAGTTATCGAAGTATACCTATAGTTATACGTTAACTACTAATAAGATAATTAGGTATAGTTCCTACTACTCGTATAGTTCGTATATAATAGTTTAGTCTTAGAAGCTACTAGTAAAATACTATTCTTTACCCTTTATAGAAGAGAATATATAGTATATAGAGAACTAGACTTAGAAATAGAATAAATATTAAACTAAAGCGCGAGAGTAATATTAGATAAAATAGTAGAATTATATAAAGAACTATTAGAGGAACTAAAGTTTATAGCGGAAAGAAACGTATACTACTATAATTAGAAACGTAGTTAGGAGCCTATACTAAAGAGAGGGGATAAAGTCTACCTCCTAAGAAAAAATATTAAAATAAAAAGGCTAAGCGATAAACTAGACTATAAGAAATTAGGACTATTTAAGATTAAAGGAGTAAGAGGATATCTAAATTAAGAACTTAAACTACTAAAGATAATAAGAATCTACCCGGTCGTCTATATTTTATTATTAGAACTAGTATCGCTAGGAGCTCTAAAAGCTCCTTTTACTAAAGTAGAGTCTACTAACCCTTAAGAAGAAGCTATATACGACGTCGAGGATATCCTAGATTATTAGTATATAAATAGGAGAATTATATATCTAATTAAATAGTTAGACTACTTATATATAGAAAACTTATAGGAACCGAAATCTTATCTTAGCTACCCTAAGAAGCTTAAGACGTTCTATTACTAAAACCCTAAATTACCTAGAAAGGGTTATTAGGTAGGAAGACTAAGGAAGGGTTAAAAGAAGGGTCTAGGCTAAGGTTAGGGCCCGGATCCGTAGAAGGGGTCGGCGTAGTAGCTAGGCGGGATACTTCTACTTCCTACCGGGCTTTAGTATCCTTCTCTTCCTACTCTTTCTTTTCCTTCTCTTTAGCTATATCTAATTCTAAGAGGGTTTTAAAACCTCGAGCTATTATATTATTTTTCCGGCGCTAGATAAACTTCTTTAATTTATATAACTAAAGTATCTTCGCTATCGCCTCTTCCTCTTCTTCGCTAAGGCGCTCCTCCTAATAGGTTAACGCTTCCTAGCTATTAAGGAATTCAGGTTTACTATTATAACTCGGGCGACTAGTTCGGATATATTTAGAATAGCGGGAATAAGAAGATAATATAATATAGCGACGGCTATTAGCCTAGTAGAAAGAATAATATATATCTACGTTAAGGCCTATTAGTTCGATTTTATCTACTAGGGCTCTATAGCGACGAGTTTCTTTAGAGGTTATAATAAAAGAAGAAGAGGCCGTTAGCTAGACGTCGATATTTCCTTAGGTCGTACTTATATATAGGGACACGCTAGGACGGAAGAGGGATAGTATAACGACTTATAAGATTAGTTACGTATAGCTCTAAGACCTTAGGCTTAAGAGGAGATATCCTCTAGGAGACCTTAGACTATTATAGTAGGGGGACTAATTACGGGCTAGTAAGCGGTCTAGGGATTTTATAGTATAGAAGTTATATTATAGGAGGGTCACGTTAGGTAGTAAGCTATAAGTATAAAAGAATAGGTATAGGAACAGTAACAGGATCTAGTGTTAAGAAGGGAAGGGAGTTAAAGTAAATAATCGTTAAGTAATCGTTAAATAATCGTTAAAGTAAGGGGGTGGTTAAAATAGTAATAAGTGTCCTGGTCCTCTTAATAAGAACATAAAAAATATTAAATACAGCAGTAGTAATCACGTGCTTAGCGTGCGTCCACGTGATCCTACGTGATCCCCACTATAATATAACCCGAGGCGGTTAGAGGTAGTTAGTATAACTACTAGTAAACGGTTAGAGGTAGTCGGTTTAACTACCTCTAATTATAGAAGTATATAGTCTAGGTCTTTACCTATTAGATAAGAGCCTCGTACTTAATTAAATATAGTAACTAAATCTTATTATTATATCTTATAGTTACTATTACGAGTAAGACTTCTAAGCCTTATAAACTAGTAATAGTCCGTATACCTCTATATAGCCTATAAATATATAACTAGTCTCTTAGCTATAAAGAATAGATAAGGGTCGAATCGTAATATAGGTAGTAATTATATCTATCTATCTTCGTCCGTAACTAGTATATTCTCCTAACCTATAAAGGCGATATACTACTAGTCGATTAGGTTCTCCTTTCTAGCTTATAGCGAATTCCTAGTAAGTTATTTAGTAGAGAATAGCTCTTTACTATACTCTTTAATCTTCTCTTTCCGAGATAATTCTCTAAATATCCCTAGGTTAGGCTACTACTTCTATTTCTAGTAGCCGGTTCTCCGCTAGGATAGCTATAGTAATAGTTCTAGTTAGGATATCTCCTAGGACGCGTAAGGCTACTAGTTAACTATCTCGGTATACTATATTATAGAACTTATTTAATATTAGAGCTAGTCCTTTTATATTTTCTATAAAATAATTATATCGATTTATATCCTTATAGGACTAGTAATATTCCTACTCGTAGAATCCCCTATAATACTAAATCTCTTCTTCCTTTAGATACTAATCGATAACCTCTATCTAACTATCGTCGGTATCTAGTTTACTCTTAGGTTTCTTAAATATTCCGTATATAGTAGTCTTTTTTCGGTTATCTAGGTTTTTAAATATAATCTTTATCCGGGTATATCTTATAACTAATTATCTATCCTCTTCTATACCCGCGGCTCTCTTTCCTAGGTAGCCGAAACCCCTCTTTCTTTTATATAAGTTATAAATATTATAGGACTACTAGTTCTTTCCTACTCGGAGTCCTATATAGTCCTATATTTCTTCTATCTTAGGGTCCTCGGTATAGTTTTCTTCCTAAATTTCCGCTCGATTCTTCCCTTTTATATAAGTTCTCGTAGCTTTTTATTCGGAAGTATCTAACTAATCGGAACTTATATCGCTCTCCTAGTATTCTTAGTCCTCCTTAAATATTTAAGTCTTAATTTCTAGCCTCTTTCCTTTTTTTATTTTTCCTTAGAATTCTATTATACTCCGGGTTCTATAAACTACTATAAGTTTCTTACTAATCTTAATAGGTTCTAGTAAACCCTTTAAATAGTAGTTATCTTTATAGGTTTCTAGCTTATAAATATATTAAGACTATATATTCTTAAATTTCTCTTAATACTAGTAGTTAAAGTCCGGATATAAGATAGTCTAGTCCTAAGTCCTCTAAATACTTAGAGTACTTAGACTCTTCCTTTAAAGATTCTAAAAGGTTTTCTTACCTTTCTATTTCTATTATATTTCTTAGTATCTCCTAATCTTCTTAGCGTTCTTAGTTAGCTAATACTATCTTTTATTATAGAAGTATATTTTCTCTTTAGGCTTTTTATTTACCTAGCTAACTATAGATCCTACGTTCTTCGAGTTCTTCTATAGTAAGCTTAGTTTAATATACGGCCGCGATCTTTTTAGTTATTATTATATTATATTAACCTCTTCCGGTTACTTTTACTATTTTCTTCGGCGAGCTCTTATAATCTTTAGCTATATACCCCGGTTTTTCGTACTTAAAGTAGAGTTTTTTCTTATAAAGGTCTCTTTACTTCTTAGGGTTTATCTTTTTTTAATAAGCTACGCTAATATTCTTTCCGGAGTTATAACTTCTATTATAGCGTTTCTTACTCTTATAATATCTTTCCTCTAAGTTTCTCGTATCTTTTCGAAACTCGTAAAGGCGGTTATCTAACTAGATAACCCCTTCTATTATATCTACTATATTTCTATATATTAGATTCTAACGTATTATTTCTTCTTTAAGGTACGTTTTTAGTCCTTTCCTAAAAAGTTCTATTAAAGCTATACTATCCTATCTAGTCTAATTCTTATATTTCTAGAATTCCGTAGCGTATATAATAGCCTTTCCGGTTTACTTAAGTTCTAGTATCTTTCTAATAGCTATTCGTTTTATATCGATATCTCTAAATATTCGTCGAATCTCGTATTCGAAACCCCCGAAGCTTTTAAATATTTTTTATATAATTACTATTCTACTATCTTAGTCGAAATAGGTAAAGAAATCGTTAAGGAATAGTTATATCTAGGCTTCTACTTCTCCTCTAAGGTACGAGGCTACCTATACCGTTCTATAGTTATAATTCCCTACGAACTTATCTTTATTAAAGGTAAAATATATTTTTAACTAGAGAAGGAAGCTCTCTAGCTTAGAACGTTCCCTACTAAACACGTCTAGTAGTCTAACCCGTAAAGCCTTATAGGTTTCGACTTCTACGTTTACTAGTACTATATCCGGGAGAGAGTCGTCGTCGTCTCCTTCGTTATTATTAGTACTAGGGTTATATATAGTAGCGGAGGCTTCGGGCGTAAGGTTTAGTAACTAAGTAGTACTACCCCTAGGGCTAGTTAGCTATTAGTTAGATATATTAATAGTCGAGCGTACTTCGAAGCTAAAGGTACTTAAAGTGTTACGATTCGACCCTTATCTATACTTCGTAGCTAAGAGACTAGTTATATATTTATAGGCTATATAGAAGTATACGGACTATTACTAGTTTATAAGGCTTAGAAGTTTTACTTATAATAATAACTATAAGATATAATAATAAGATTTAGTTACTATATTTAATTAAGTACGAAGCTCCTATCTAATAGGTAAAGACCTAGACTATATACTATTAATACCTATACTTAGCGTAAGCTCTATAAGCCGTATAAGCTCGTCTAGCAGAGCTAGCACGTCTTACACCCGTTATCACGTGACTCCTTATACTATAAAATCCCTAGATCGCTTACTAGCCTATAATTAGTCTATTCTCTTATAATAGCCTAAGGTCTCCTAGAGATAGTAATCTCTTAAGCCTATAGTCTTAGAACTACACGTGATTTATCTCGTGATTATAATAATAGAGGAGATATAAAGAGAACGACCTTATCTATAAATTATCGATAGGAGGGCCTAAGAAGTATATATCTCGATACCCGAAGCTCTACGGTAGAACGTATAAATACGAAGGCTATAAATTAAGCGAGCGGTCTATTTCGAAGGCTAACCGTAGTATAGCGATTAGGGTTCTTAGTTAAGAACGTGAGTCGTAGGTTTAGTGTAAAAGGAGTAAAGTTATAAGTCACGGGTCCTTTACTTAGAAGTAAGGTCGTTACTAGTAATTAATAAGTATAAATTACTATAGGTAGTTAATTACGAAGCTTAAAGTAAGTAGGCTTAAGCCTAGACTATATAGTAGCTAACTAAATAAGAGTAGATAAGTAGCCACGCTATTTATCGTGTTATACTAAGGAGCGACGAGTAGCCTAGCTATCCGTCGTTCCCTACGTGACAAGGGAGGTCACGTGCCTACGTGACTTTCTTTACTAGCTAACTAATAGTCGGCCCGCCCTATATACTTATTTAAACCTATAGGGTTCCTAGAGATATCCCCTTCTCGTTATAACTAATAGCAGGTCGTGATACTATTCCCCTCCTGTACTAGCGTGGCCTCTACGCTTAAGTATACCCTAGGAAATATCGACGTTAAGGCCTAGAGCTCTTCCTCTTTTATTATAACCCCTTAACGTAACTCCGACAGACCTGCTCCTACCTATAAATTACTTAAAGAAAGAATCGAACGGACTAGGAAAATTATAGCGGCTTATACGCGTTATACTAAGGCTAGTTTTAGGGGGTCTTATAAATCCCCTCGAGACCCGACCCTCTCGAGGTACGCTCGATACACTAGTATAGGAAAAAGCTACGATATCTATATACTAAATCGTATACCTACCGCTCGCGATTAGGATTCGATCGACGAGTAGCGGCGAAAGCTTAAAGCCGAGGAGGACGAAGCTTTTACTAAGATTATACGTCTAAAGGTTTAATAACGGGTCCTAGATAATAAAGAGTAGAAACTAATTACTACTAGTATCTATTTTATAGATAAAGCCGACGCTCTTACTAAGCTAGAGAGACGTGAAGTAGAAGAAAGGGCTACTATTAAAAAGTAGTTAAATCCTACTACGTCGGATCTCGCTATAGTAGGGGAGGTTACTACCGACCTCTTATCCTCTTCTTAGCTTATAGGGCTAGATCCTACTTTATCGGATCTAAACTACCTGTTTTAGTCCTCTTTAGATTTTAGCGGTAGAACTCCGTAAGCTTCTTAGGGTAGTTAAGGTTTCTAACTAGTTCTTATATTCTTTTAGTAAGTAGAAACCCCTTCTAGTATACTAAGTAATACTACCTGTTTCTGACTAGTTTAGTTACTAGTATCGCTTTAACTTCGTATTCCGCTAAAAGATCGTTTAGTCGTATTTCTATAATAGAGGCTTTCGGAGCTCCTAGTAGTACTAGTTCTAATAATAAAATATAGAAAACTAGGAATATCTTTATAGCTAGTAGAAGCGCTAGTTCGTAATTTAAGCGTCCTTTTACTATTTTAATTTTAAAAGATTATAGTTTCTTATAGTCTAGTCCTTCGTTTAGTCTTTATATTTTAATATTTTTTCTTAGGAGGTAAACTATATCCCCCTTCTATAGTATAGGCTCCTAACTACGCTTTTTATTATAGTAGAGAGAGTTTCGTTCTATAACGAATTTTAGCTCCTCTACTATTTCCTCGTATAGCTTATAAATATCGTCTACGAGTATCCTTACGCTTAGGTTATCTATTATCGTAATACCTAGCTCCCTATATATAACTAGTTTATAACCGTAGTTCGTATAAAAGGGTAATACTTTAGTAGTATCTATAATTATACTATTATAGGAGAACTATACTAGTAGTAAGAGCTAAACCTAATTATCCTATTAGTAATTATAGTATATACTAATATACGTTTTAGCGTATTAGTTTATTCGCTTATTTACCCTATTTATCTATAGGTAGAAGGATATTAATATCTTCCTTTTAACTCCTAGCGAGGTAGTTAATACTATCTAGAATTTCGAAGTAAAGAGTTTATCTCTATCGCTAATAATATCTTCTAGTAGCCCGTGGTCTTTTACTACGTAGTTTAAGAAAGCGTAAGTTCTTATACTATACTTATTATTATATATAGTATAAGTATTATATATTTCGTAAGAGGTTCTATAATAATAAATATAGAATCGTATTCTACTTATATTACCGGGTCTTTTAATAATAGTAATAGGCTAATAAAGTCCTATAATACTACCTTCTATAGTTACGGAGGTATTTCCTTATATCCTATTAACCTATAAGGCGTATACCTTATTACTTTATTTCTTATATAAGTGTCGTAGTTCTTAACTACCTTCTCTACTATCTTTTATAAGTTAGGTATAAAGTAGTTTTATCGTACGCGCTATTTAGTTCTTCTTATCCCTTAGTGTCTATATCTAGGTAGAGAGTATTATTCTCCTACTAACTCTTCGGCTAGTTTAGAAGGTACCTAGATCCTAGAGGTTTCTTCTTCTCGGTATATCCTATCCGTTTTTATAAGTTTCTTTAGTAGTTCTTATCGTCGCTAAGCTTTAGCGATTTTATCGATCTAGGGCGTACTTACCGTAGTTATTATAAATTCGCTAACTCCTAGTACTAGGTCTATTCCCGAGACCCTAAAGAGATTTATTATTTTCTGCTCTACTTCCTCGTCTAAGTCTTCTATCCTACTTAAGGCGTCCGCTCTTAAGTTATCTGTGCCTTTTATATATCTAATCAGAATATTATATATAGAAAGGTCTTCTACCTATTAGGTATATCTATCTCTCTTAATTACCTTTATCGTCGTGAATTTTAAGAGGTTCTTATAATCTAAGAGGATTATTACTTAGAATCTTACTCCTTATAAGTATATTCTCTAGTATTTTAAGGTTTTAACTATTACTATTAATTCCTTATCGTAAATATCGTAATTTTCTTCTACTCTAGAGTACTTTTCTAAATAGTAAGTAACTAGGTATAACTTCTTATTCTCGTCTAGTTACAGGTATACTACTCCTATAACTTTATTCGAGGCGTCGACTTCGACTATACTTTATTTATCTCTATCGTAGTTCTTTAAGACCGGTTCGCTTATAAAAGTGTTACGATTCGTTACTTAACTACCCTGTAGCTAAGTAATAAGTTATGTATTTATAGGCTGTGTAGAAGTATACGGGCTATCACTAGGTTACTAGGCTTAGAAGCTTAGCTCGTAATAATAACTATATAATATAATAATAAGATTTAGTTACTATATTTAATTAAGCACGAAACTCCTAGCTAATAGGTGAAGACCTAGACTATATACTATTAATATCTATGCTTAGCGTAAGCTCTATAAGCTGTATAAGCCAGCTAGCCGGGCTAGCACGTCTTATACCCCTTATCACGTAATAACCTATACTATAAAATCCCTGGACCGCTTACTAGCCTGTGATTAGTTTATTCCTGATAACAGCCTAAGGTCTCCTAGAGATAGTGATCTCTTAAGCCTATGGTCTTGGAGCTGCACGTGATTTATCCCGTGATTATAATAAAAAGCTTCTTTAAGTGTTTAGAAAGCGTTCTCGTGTTTCTCCGTCTATTACTAGGGAGTATTTTTCTTAGTTAGCTTAGTTAACGGAGCTATTATACCGGAGTAATCTTTAATAAACTATTAGTAAAAGTTCCCGAATCTAATAAAACTTTAGATATCTTTTATATTCTAAGGCGTAGGCTAGTTTCGTACTACCTCGATCTTTTCAGGATTAATCCTTATTTTACCTAGGCTGATTAAATATCCTAGGAATTTTATTTCTATTACCCCGAACTTATATTTCTCTAGTTTAAGTCGGGAATTATATTTTATAAGTACTTCGAATATATTACTTATAACCTTCTTATAGTAGGTATCCTTATCGGTAAAGATTAGGATATCGTCGAGATAGATAATAATATACTTATCTAGTAGTTCTCGTAAAATATATTTATTCTATTTCTAGTATATAGCTAGGGTATTTATTAAGCCGAATAGTATAACCTACTATTCTTATAATCCTCCTCTAGGTAAATAGAAAGTAGTAAGCTACTTATAGCCTACTTTTATCCGGATCTATCTAAACGTATTACGTTAGTTAATCTTCGTATATTTAACGGCTTTACCTAGTATATCCCGTAGGAACTAGGCGTTTAGAAGAGGGTAGACGTGTCTTTTTATAATAAAGTTTAGTCCTCTATAATCTATATAGACTCTTCTATTTAGGTCGTCCTTTTTACTTACTATATAGATATTTATAGTATATAACGATTTCGATTAGACTATAAGTTCCTTTATTACTTAGTCCTTACTCTATTTCTTAAGTATTTCTATATACGCGTAACTCTTATATCTTAATTTTTTATAGGGAGGTATATAACCCTTCTTAAGAATTATCTCGTGGTCCTAAGGTTAATACTTAGGTAGCGCCGTATTATCGTTCGGATTGTCGAAAAGCCGGGCGTACCTTTAATAGATCGTAGGTATTCTTACTTACTTTAAGGGTTCTATCTGATCCTTCGACGTTTTACTAAGTTCGCTAAACTCCGCTTCTTAAGGGAGTTATTTCGACCCCCTTAATAAAAGTATACCCGTTCTTAGGTTTACTTCAGGGTTAACTACTAATAGCTAGTCTATTCTAAGGACTACGTTATATCGTCTAGTAGGTATAATATAGAATTTCGTATAAAAAACGTGTCTATTCTATATAGTTACTATAGTTATTTCAGTGACTTAGTCTACTAATCCTCCTTAGTATTCTAGCTTTACTCCGCCTCCTAAGGAAACTATAAAGGGTTTCTCTTTTCTCTCTAGTTTTAGCTAGAGCTATTTCGCTCTTTCTATAGATATAAAGCTATACGTAGCCCTAGTATCTACTAAGATAAAATTATTATTTCTATTAATCTTTAATATTAGTGTAATTCTCGAGAGTGTTTACTCCGAGGATAAAGTTATCCTGAGCTCCTCGGCTCTTAACTCGAATACTACCGTAGCTTCCCCTAGCGCGTCGTAGGTAAATTTTACTAATTAAGTCGTTAATACTTTCCCTATTATTATATCTCGCTATTTTCGTGTTAACCCCTTACTTTTTTCTAGTATATAAGGTACTCCTATCTAGAGTCTCCTTTTTTACCTACCGGTTTTAATATAGATTTATTCCGAGTAGTAGTAAGGGAGTTATATTCTCTTTTCCTAAACTCTAAAATCTACTTCTACGTAGAGTATTTCCTATACCTCGCCGATTCTTAGGTTAAATTTCGGTTCTTCCTATAGTTATTCGATAACTAGAATCCTTTCCCTATCTCTCTAGTAACCGAAAACGATCCGTTTATTATCTATATAGGTTATATAGTATATTATTCCTTCTTCGGGTTAACTTTCTAGGTTTATCCTAGGTATAAAGAAATTAGGTTTCTTCTTCTTACTAGCCTTAATTCCCTCTAGTGATAATTCGTAGGAATATTCGTTTTCCCCTACGTATAAGTTTATATACGTCTATAGCTCGGTCTATTATAGTATAGTCCTTACTTCCTTCAGACACTTCTAGTAGTTTATACTCTAAAGTAAGCTTTCTAAGGAAGAGGAAGAGGTTATCGGCTCTTTCCCTTTCTATTTATTAATATCTACGAGTGTTACTAGTAATATCGACCCTCCGTGTTTATTCTTTACCTATTCTAAGGCTTCCTCGGGGGTCTCCTTCTAAGTATTCTCTGTTTCTACTAATACTCCGTCCTCTAATAAGCTTTCCGATTCGGTCGGGGTCGAAGGAGGGCTTCTATAGTACTCTCGTATCTCCTCGGCCGTAGCTTCTTTTTTATCTCTAACTTCGAAGTGTGGTTTAGTTAATTTCTTAGCTGTTTCTTTCCTTTCTTTTCTCGGTTTATTACTAATTCTTTATTCGGTATTATTAAACTAAGCCTTCTAGGGTTTTTTCGGTTTTCGGTACTTATTTACTAGATGTCCCTTAATCCCGTAATTAAAACAGGTTCGTGTTTCCTGTTATTTCCCTCTGTTTTCTTTCTTCCTATACTTCTCTATAGCGTGGTATTCGATTCCCTGTATCTTATCCCCTAAATATTTATTATTTAGTTTTTATTTATTTAGGTGTCCGTATTAGCCCTTTTTTTCTAAAGACCTTTCGTAGAATCGATTATCGATTCTTATAGCTTCGTTAATTATTTTTAATAGCTTATCGTACAGGTCTTTCCGGGAGAGTTCGTCCTTAATATTATCCTTAAGTCCCTTATAATAGGTATAGATCAGTACTACTTCGTTCTATCCTAGTTTTACCGTAATCCGTAGGAATTCCGTAGAATACCTAGCGGTCGAGCCTCTTTATACTATAGAGGGGTAGAAAGGCGGGTATAGCGCGTCCCGATAGCGCTGCTATCACTTCTTAGGAATAGGGAGGTAGGAAGATAAAACCACTAAAAAACGATATTCTAGCCGTACTACAGAGTAATCTTAATATATATTATAATTATCGTATTTTAGTATCGAAGAATCTACGTTAAAAAACTCCTCTCCTTCGCTATCCTTCCTCCTTTTCTTCCCTTATCAGGAGAAGTTATCTTATACAGGGAGATCAATCTGCGCACGTGATATAATAACTCGCTAAAAAGTTATCGTGTCACGTGCATAGGAAAATACATGCCTAAATTTCCCAGCTATAATACTAGTCTAGTTAATTCCGTATTTACCTTTTTAACCTCGTCGATATCTCTAAATACTTTCTTTATTTAAATAACTAATCCGGTTTCGTATTAGTTAATATAAGACTTAGTCTCTTCTTTAGTCAGGTTTATTACGTAGGGCCCGTTAGCGTTATCTAGCTTTATCTTCTAGAAATCCTCTAGGTATAGTTCGATCTACTTATAGGTATTACCTGTAAACCTGGAGGTAACCTAGAGTACCTTATCGATTAGTCGTACTAGGTCTCTTTAGTAGAACTAGATATATAAGTTAGCTTTTATTAGAAATTCACTTAACTTTACTAGGTTCCCGTCGAATATCTCTAGTAGCGGAACCTTAATAGATTCTTTTATAGTGTAGGTAGCAGCTAGTACTAGCGCTTCTACGGCCTTAGGGTTTAAGGAACTTATTCTTATAACTTTCTACTTTAAACTACACGAGGTACTTAAAGTATAGCGATTAGGGTTCTTAGTTAAGAACGTGAGTCGTAGGTTTAGTATAAAAGGAGTAAAGTTATAAGTCACGGGTCCTTTACTTAGAAGTAAGGTCGTTACTAGTAATTAACAAGTGTGAATTACTATAGGTAGTTAAGCACGAAGCTTAAAGTAAGTGGGCTTAAGCCTAGACTATATAGTAGCTAACTAAATAAGAGTAGACAAGTAGCCACGCTATTTATCGTGTTATACCAAGGAGCGACGAGTAGCCTGGCTATCCGTCGTTCCCCACGTGACAAGGGAGGTCACGTGCCCACGTGACTTTCTTCACTGGCCAACCAACAGTCGGCCCGCCCCGTATACTTATTTAAACCTACGGTGTTCCCAGAGACATCCCCTTCTCGTCATGACCAATAGCAGGTCGTGACACGTAGCTTACCCGATCGACTCTTAGGGATAAGAGTCCTAGGAGGGGGTATTATATTAGGAACCTGATTTAGATTTCTTTTATTCTCTTCTCTCTTAGGTTTCACCTGAAAACCCGGAGCTATTTCTCTCTAGGATCCGAGTCGCTACCGTCTCGGACCGGCCGAATAGAGTAGGTAGCGGAACTAGGAATTATAATATTATCCGATTCGAGAAGTAGATATAATTATCAAGGTCCTTAGCTATCTACGTAGGAGGTAAAACGGATACGTTTCGTATATTAGGGTAGTAGGAGAATCAGAGAAGAAAGGTAGAGATTAGTTTCTATAGTAATCTAACCTTATACTTAAATCGTAATTCCCTACTATTATAGTTCCTTATAATTATCCTATATAAATATATAGCCTATATCCTTATAATCGGCGTAGTATAGGCCTACTTAGTCCCTAAGGACGGTAAGGTAGCTCTAGGCGGAATAGCTATACTTTTTAGACTCGAAATCCCGGTCTAGGATATATAAATCGCTCCGGCTAAGATCCTAAAAGCTTCCCTAAACTATAACCTTTATATTCTTTCCCGTCTTATAGGTTTAGACTATTTCCGGGTCGTATTTCTAGGTAGTAGTCCTGAAGTACTATTCCTAGGCTTTACCCCGCCCCCGCTTTACTAAACACTCGTTACTCTATATAAATATACCCTATTCCTCTATATTCCTATACTAGTTCCTTAGGTACTATATAAGCCTTAGATCGGCGTGCCTCTATATTAAAAAGGGCCGGCGTTTATAGCGCTAATTAGTAATATAGTATTCCTTTAGAATTTTCTTAATTATAGAGGTAGAGTAACCTAGCGCGCAGGTAGTTTTTACTTATATATACGTGTCTTTCGGGTTTACTCGTATATAGCGAAGGAGGTAACGTTTATCCGTATCTATATATAACTTCTACCAGGGGGCTTTCGGTAATATCTTACCTTAGTTACGTAATCTTTCTTTTTCGAGGGTATAGGAAATAACGCGTAGGGACACTCCGAAGGCGGCGGCGATATCTTTATTTTCTGCGCTAGCAAGCTTTACACTAGCGATCTGCCCTCGTTCGTATAGCGTGGTATGCCTATTAGCTATATAGTTTGAGTTTATAGAGCTAAGAGGGGTGCGTTATAGAGGTATATTATAGTTATAGTTGTAGGTTATCAGGATTAGAGGTCGCGACTTTTCGCGTTTTTAAGGTTCTCGGCTATTAGCAGTTGACTAGTACTGTAGCAGAGCCCTCTGAGGCTCCTGCACACTATAACCCTTATAATAAATAAACAAAACTCATTATCTGTTTAGATCTAGCCTTCGTTCTTAAGATCTAGTTTCTCATTCAGCTTTTTCATGGTTTTTATGAAATTGACCTCGGTTTTAGCTAGACGCCGCTTCTTCCCTCTTACTACCTCTGCCGGATCGATAATTTCCTGACGAGATCTTTGCGTCCTCGAGTTGCAACACCACTACGATGGCAGAGCAGCTCTGGAAACATTTGAGGGACCACATATTATTGATTGAGTAATTGTATTCAAAGTATAACGTATGCAATATCTATATATTGTAGTGATTGAAAGTTCGGTGGGAACAATGAAGCTAAATAACTCATTTTCCTGACGGCAAAGCTAAGAAATTAGGGGTTTCAAATATAGCAGGCGCTTAGCCAATCGCCAGCATGACTACACGAACGTCGGAGTACTCGTACTTGCCCACCTAATCATAATGTTTATAGGCACGAAAATTTTGTCTTCAATCTCGAATTTATCTCTTTTGTTAGAATTTTCCTCACTTCCGAGTCGGATTACGGGAATACACCCCAAAGCAAGATAGAAAGGAGAGGACAGGCACTTTAACTAGAGTAAATGCAGCAATAAATGCTAAGAAAAATGCAGCTTTAAGAAAAGCTCAAACACTAACTCCTGAACAAAGAATAACGAGAGCCAAAAAATAAGAGCGAGGACAAAGGCAGAATAGGTAGACATATTAGCGGACTAACAAAAAGTCAAAGATCTCCTGAAGAAGAGAATTAAACCACCATGTAGCTTTAATCGCAATTCTAAAACGACGGCTTGACCGATCTAGCGGTGTGCTAAGCAATAAGAATAGAGGCAAAAGCCAAATAAATTTGCTAAAGTGTTTGTTTGCCACCCTAAAAATAAGGGTATCATTTTTACCGAAACCATCGTTCCTCAGCGAAGAATGTGATTCGTTCTACTGTATATCCTCAGAACTTCCCCGGAATTTTTGATGGTGAGAGCTGCTGAGTGGGTAATTATGAGAGATGCTGAATAGGCAATGGCGAGAATTCCGTGCGGAGTAAAGGGTATCCTGGTTCTTGTATCTGTGATTGAAATATCATGATAAAAGCGGCCTGGAGTTCTAATTTACCTTCGATCTCTCTCTTCCCCTCCCTAAGTAGGCTGGACGAGACCGACTACTGGTGTATTTTCGCTTAACCAGAAACCGGAATTGATAATTAGCTAGAGGAGAAGCTATTAATCAGTTCAATAGAGACTGGTTTTCAGCATAATCTATAATTAAGCGCCGCACGGACTCGAGAGTTAAGAGGCAATTATGACGCATATGCTTCATGTCCTGAGATGCCCTAGCATCGTCATATGAAATGGCTTCGCTGTAAGCCACAATCTACTAGCGTCACTCCTACCTCTACCCTGATTCTTACACACACCAAGTCAAAGCTCTTTACCCCCCTCAAGACTCCTCTTATTCTATTCCATCATCTCCCTAACATCCTCCCCACCAACCATCCCATTCCTTTCCACCCTCCCCTGTTTTAACACCACACAATCACTAGCACCCCTCACAGCCTCCACCCGATGTGCAATGACCACCACGGTACTTCCCCCTAACTCTTCCCGAAGTACCTCCTGTATCCGCCCTGCCGTCTCAGAATCAATACTCGCCGTCGCCTCATCCATCACCACAATCGCGCTCCTCCTTAGCAACGCCCTCGCCAAACCTACAAGTTGTCGCTGTCCCTGACTGAGATTACGGCCGCCGGTATCAACGTGTGTGTCGAGGGTCCAATTGTGACGGCCTGCAATCTTGGAGAGAACGGATGTGCAGTCGTCGTCTGTGTATTCAGAGAGTGGGTCAAGGTTTGCGCGCATGGATCCCGGGAAGAGGACTGGTTCTTGCGCGAGGAAGGTGATGCGTTTGCGGAGGGCTTGGGTGGAGATCTTGGAGATGTCGATGCCATCAATAATGATACGGCCACTTGTAGGAAGTGTGGTGGCGAGGAGAGAAAGTGCTAATGTGCTCTTGCCAGAGCCAGTGCGGCCGATGAGAGCGGTTGTGCTGCCACCTTTGATCTTGAGAGATACATCGATGAGGGCCGGTTCAAGGTGAGATGCGTATTTGATGGTAACATTCTCGAAGATGATGTCGCCGTCGAGGGACGGCCAGTAGGCTGGCGGGTCGATGGTACCGGGGGGTTCTTGCTCGAGGTGGAGGAGCTCGACGACACGCTCCACAGAGACGAAGTCCATTTGGAGTTGGCCATATACTTTGCAGAGGAGATGTGTGCATAATACGAACTTTCCTGCGGCGGTAAGGACGAAAGCTGTCAAGCCTGGTGAGACTCCTGTGAAAAGAGCCAAAGCCGTCAGGAGGAATGTTGAGACAGCAGAGAGTGTGTCGAATCTATACATCAACCAAGCCTGTAAACTCCAATAGAAATGATCCATTCCCTGGAACTTGTCTGTTACTGCGATCACTCGTGCTTGAAATAGACGCGAAACTTTGAAGGCTCGAATACTCGTGAGACCGGTCGCAAGTTCTCCAAAATTTGATATCAATGGACTAAGCGAGACCATCTCCAGTCGACGAAGACTCTGAGAAGTGGGCAAGAAATGCATGAAGATCCACACAAAGGTTATGGTAAGTACGATAGCGAACACCAAGAAGTAAGGCGTTACTGATGCAAAAATTACGATCGATGATACCCAAGAGATCGTGAGGATGGCGAAGAATTGAAACTTATCGCTGATGTTACCATCGATTGTGTTGATATCAGATGTGAGTCGATTCATGAGACGGCCAAGGGGAGTGACATCGTAAAATCGAAATGTTGCATGGCTGACTCGGGTCATGACTTCCCGAAACATATTCTTTCCGGCTTGGTAGACTATCACTAGCATGACACTTTGTGACATGACGAATGCGAGTGACTGTGCCGCAGCAAGAACGAAAAACCCAATGAGCCAAGGTTTGATATTGTCTTCTGGTGAAGGCAAACCTCTAAGAGGATTATCCATCTTAATAATCTGCTCTCTCACACCATATGCTTCACCCCAAGCTTTCAGGAACCAAGTCTCTCCTATGTCGACAATACGATAGAGGACGAGAGCGAGAATCAGCACGAACCACCATCTTAGCATTCCTGCTTTAATGTATTCCCAGTAGATCGAAAACTTGACACCACCATGAGCTCGGTGTTCATCCTCAATGAACTGATCAGGGATTGCGGCCGCATGTTGTTCTTCATCAATATGTGTATCATCGTGAGCACCATCATGAGATGCTATCTTGCGAAGTTCATCCGAGCTCACAGCTTCTCGATCAATCACTTCAGCTCGACCATCAGTGATCTGCACGATTTGGTCTGCTAGATGTATACACAGCTCAGTCCGATGCGTAACAAGGATGACTGTTCTATCTTTCATCAAGGGTCCAGAGAAGCATCTTCGGACAATTGAATCAGCGGTTTGATGATCCAGAGCAGAAAGAGGATCGTCGAGCAGCAGCACTTTAGCTTGCGAGTACACAGCTCTAGCCAGAGACAAGCGAGCCTTTTGGCCGCCTGAAAGCCCAACTCCATTCTCTCCAACCAACGAGAGGTCACCGTGTTTGAAACTCGCCATGTCTGGAATCAAAGCACATACATCCATGACTTGCTTGTAGCGTGCCTCATCATATGGCGCGGAGAAGAGAACATTTTCTCTGATACTCATGGACTGTAGCCAAGGCGTCTGAGCACAATACCCAACCATCTCGTTCGATCGGTCGTAATCTCCACTCAATCTGTCCAATTCTCCTAAAATTGCCTGGAGTAAAGCCGTCTTTCCTGCACCAACCTCACCATAGATAACGGTAAAACCGGGTGAGAATGAAAGACTTATATCGTGTAGAACTGGCTCGGAAGCCCCAGGCCACGCAAAGCTCGCATTTTGGATCTCCAACGTTCCATCAGAAGCTTGAGCCATCTCCGCCTCTTCCATATCTGGCTCGCTCATAAATACCTCGATACGACCCATGGATACCCTCGCGTTCAAGAGGATGGTGATGAGATCGGGTAATTGACGAAGACTACTCTCGAGCATGCTGAACAACTGTAGAGCGGGGAACGCAACGTCAAGCTTTAGAGGTTTGTCCTCTAAGGCAGTATATGCATAGAATGCGACCACGGGAAACATCCCACTTGAAAAGGACGTGACGAACCTGATCAGCAGACGCCATAACCCCGTGATTATTTCGAGGTTTAACTCCCTTTGTCTGGCTTCCATGATTCCACCCAACCAGACATCTTGCCATCCATAGTAGCGAAGATGCCGAATAGCTTCCACAAGCTGGGATACTTTGTGTATCTTTTTGTCAGTTGCAATCCTTCGCGTTCTCTCCCAGCTTAGTAACACTCTGGCAATCAGGGCATTGAAGCCTTGGGCAACGAATACAGTTACGACGCCGATCAAGCAGGGCCAGCCGATTAATCTCCAAATCAAAACGACGGAGAGCATCAGGCGAAGAGGCTGAGTTACCAGCTGAGGAAATTCCCAAAATCTAGGGCAGCATTAGCTCAGTATGAAATGAAATATTCGGGTGTGCTTACCGTTGTGCTATCTCGTATGCATCAAAACTACGCACATCCTGTCAGCTAAACACCTAAAATATCACTCGATGTAGACATACCGCATCAAGTTCATAATCTTTCCCGTAGAAGCTAACTCAAGCGACTCTTTGGGTACCTCTTCGCTGGTCTCTGGTGGAACTTCAGTCGTAATTTTCTTCGACTGAAAGGGTATCTTGATGTATCCTAAGATCGTTTTCCACCTTGAGACTTCTTTCGACTTTGCAGCCCCATTCTCACCACGACTCGTGTTTCCCTCGTTCTGTGCCTTACTGCTCACGCTGACCATTTTTCTCGAGAGCGTTTTCTCGTACAACATAGTAATCAGCTCTCCACGTGAACGTTCGTATGCTCGTCTCTGGTACCAAATATTGAAGACCCCAGACTGACTTGCAATCAACCGGATAACAAGAGAGATGACCGCATAAGTTAAAGCGGCTCGCCTCGGTGATTGATAATCCTCCATGCTTTGAAGTATCTTTTGTAAAAAGATAGGTGCGGAGAGATCTAGGAGACTTCAAATATGCACGATGGCACAGGATGGGGTACTTACCAGCGAGAAGTTCCAGCATTCCAAGCATAGTTATGATGAATAGATCCAATCCATTTGCATCCACCAACCGCCTCAAAACCGTACCCTTCATCTCCCGAAATCTATCATGCAGTGTCCTATGCTGAAATTGATACCCAAGTCCCCAAACATCATCTTCATTCAATTGTCTCGCATTTCCCAGCGCAATCAAGGGCGCCATCCAAGAGACCGACATAAATTGCCAGAGCGACAAATTATCCTCCGGCGTACGCAGCTGAGACGTCGGTGGTCCGAAAGCTGGGCTAATTGTAAACTTGGGCAGACTTGGATCCCTGAATGGCATTTGAAGAATGATGAGAATTGCCGCGAACGCCCAGAAGATTACAAGGATAGCTGGAGTGTCAGAATCCTCAATTGAGGTTTTCCCGTTGGCCAAAATAATGAATTGCGAGACGAAAATGCTAATGTACAAGACTAACAAAGCTTTTGGTGTCGTTAAGGGTCGTAAGATAACTACGAGTATCGCGGCTATTGCCCATGAAATGGTAGGCAAGATCATCACCCATTGGAAATCAGGGTAAAATATCGTTGGAAGTTGCATGAAGAAGCCAATGCATGTAACGGCCAGCAACATACTGGAACGGAGAGTAAGACGACGCTTTGGTTTCGGCACTAAATCATCGTCTTGGTCATGAACTTCGTCGATGAAAGTGCTTAGCCATTTTGGTCGAATTGAAACTCCTGGAATGAGGCGGATGACATATCCAAGGACGATACATGTTGCCACTGATGCTGGGATTGCAGCAATATGTGAAAGGAAGCATGGCTCAAATTGAGCATTGAGAGAATCCTAGGAGCAAATTAGCTTTCCGTCTTTTTCCACTGTAATTAATGAAGTCTTACCCATATACGCGGACAATTCCCTCTGGTCTCACCCGCAAAGAAATCCGGATGATGTTTCAAAGATAGATACGCTCCATGCCGCACATGCCACGGCTCATCGAATCCCTGAAGTATAAGTTGCGTCATGATCTAAAAGCAAATGCAGAACGATAGTCTCCCGCTCATTGTACCTGCACCACCAATTCGGCACATTGCTTCGGGATGATATTGAGATGGTGTGGAGAGGATTGGCGGAGGAGCTCACCGCCAGTAAGTAGATGCCTAAATCCCACTTTTACGGCTTGGTCGACCAGGAGCCGAGAATCTCCCGAACCCCTGGTTTGGAATGATCGGGCGAAGAGGGTTGCTCTGCCGACTATCTCTTTGTTGATATTCAGGCGAATCCCACAAAGTAACAAGAAGCAAAAAACAGAGTTCAGATCATTTAACACTCATTCATGTGGGTCAAAGATTGTTACAAAGCGAACAAATGTCCGCCGTTTATGCCAGGGACATATCCGCCACCGATTCCACATCCAAGAAAGTATTTCCTCAAGCAAAGTAGGATTTTCATCAAATAGAATGGCATTCAAACTATCTGCCCTCAACCAGAGGGACAAAGAGACAGAGGGGCAAAAATTTAAAAATTAGGACTGATTTTCAGCTCTCTACCTGGTTCGAACAAGTGACCTGAAGATATATAGCGATACTGCAATCTTCCGCTCTACCACTGAGCTAAAAGAGCTCAGATATGATTGGTTGGGAAAATCTGATGTTAACAAATATATATTCATATATGTGTAAAATATACCAAACTCACTTTCGTACCTGCAAACCTTGCCACCAATTTTGGGACGGATGGAATAGAACATTGCATTTTCGCGTTTACTAAAAAGCACGGGGTAAGAGTCAAATTGACTCACGTATCTTATATAAGATTTTTTGGAAATATTAATTATTAAGGAAGTAATAGCATAGACATACCATCAAGTTGATATCCCAGCAGGCCCCTCGATATTTATAACCCTCTCCTAGGCGCAGAGATAAGCCATTACATTGTTTTGTGGGAAGGGACGTAGTTGGTTCTAGTAGTCTAGACGTGTCCGTGCAAAGTCTCTGCCAAAACATACCGACTGAAGGATCTGAAGATATACTAGTTTTTAAAGAGATCTCGTTTCATCAGATAAGGTGGTACTGTATCATTCCTCCGTCAAGCTTGGTGTCTAGCTCGTAGTCTACATCAGTATCGCACGGGGACTTGTTCCTTCATCACATGACTAAGTTTACCATGACCCACATCAGTCTAGAATCCATTAAAGGATAGTAAATCTTCGAATAACACCGAGGATATGGAAATCTAATATCTAGCCCCCAAAGGCAAAAGGGCGACAAAACTGCGGAAATCAGAATGTGTACGAGACGATTGCAAGAGTTTTGTGGTGGGGAAAAATGAAGCATATGCAAGCAATCGCCAAGTCGGCTTGATAAAGCCACAAGATCTGAGGTGGAATTTCTTGGCCGAACATCTTCTCCTGGGCATTGCTTGTCCGAACATCAAGATCACTCCACCAAAATCCGGTTGGCTTGTATTTTACCTCATCCCGTTTGTGGTGAGGCTCAGCCACGGGTGGGTGCACAACGGCATCGATAATGATGATCTTCATATCGAGTGAATTTTGGACATTTCCGATAGAACTGGAGGTAATAATATTCCATTACTTGGAAATGTAAAAGATTGTTTCGCTGTGAGTTAAGTGATAGTAATGGGGGATCTTCAGTCGTCAAAAATTTCTCGATTGTTTTATGACGTGACGTCATTCCAACAATTTCTCATCGTTTTGACGGTCCGATTTGCTTTGGTTTCACCTCATTCGTCCCCAGCTTCTCTCCACGATACGACTCTACCCCAATCTGACACATGTCATCATACTTAGCCAATTCAAAACTGGGCTCGGCATCAAAAACCTACCCCCTCGAATACACCAATAGTTCACCACATTCATGATGGCTACGTGCATATCTGTGTCCTTCTCTGGTGTATACGGGCGTATTATTACTCGTGCAGACACCTTGATCTATGCATCGGTGCACCAGGTAGCCGTTTGCTCTGTCGATCTTTCTGCTGGAACTGGTTGCTCCACAAGCTTTTGATGTCAAAAGATTCAAGAGCGTCGGCGGCTTGTCCGGAGAGCTTGAAATCTATCCACTTTGGTACTAGGCAAAGCAGGTTGAACGGTCGCCTCACACCTGGGCACGACCTCATGTGGAGAAGCACGGGTTTCTCGTGCCGATTTTGAAAATACCTATCCTGAGCCAGACCTTGTTTTTCTTCCGAAAAGGAGAATTGGAGATTCATAATGATCAGATTTTATCAGAAATTGATAAATTTCCTCTATACATTGTTTTAGACTCTCCAGGATAGAATGGCTCAGGATAGAATGGCTCAGGATAGAATGGTCACGATTTCGAGTCCTATAACAGTTCACCTACGGATTCGATCTTCCAATTAACGTTCATTCTAATAGGAAAGCCTCTCTATCAAATACTTGGGAGAGGGGGAAAAGGGGGGAGGGGGGGTGTGGTTGCTGCGTCTCACCACTAACTTGCAGTACCGTTGTGCCAGGGTGGGGGTGCACTTTCCTCCAATTCGAATCAAGCCTCCCGCTCCTGCTGATATCGTCGATTTGCTAATGACGTACTAGTACCTAGTGCTTTCACAAGTCGATGGATCAATTTTGGTATAAAGTCTTTCGTACTTCCCTAGTATTTCTTAGCTCTTTCTTTTATCGCCCACGGTCTTGGATAGTATATCCTCCGCGACTTTATATTCATAAGTATATTTTTACATTCGAATAGAGTCTAGTTGCAGGTATCAGCCTCCATCCATTCGCCATCATGGCGTCCAACGAAAAACCCGACTTCACTACCCCTTCCTATAGACACGAGAGCTCTACCGTCACGAACGGAAAAGTCACCTCTCCATCCTCCACTTCCTCGGACACCAAAGCCGAAACCGACAATGCACAAATCGAGAATACTGAATCCATGCCCAATCATCCGCACTGGGGTGAGAATCAGGTCGCTCCTGCTCCTACTCGAGCATCCAACGATTTGAATAATATCGAGAAGGCTGGCACATATGATAAGATCGAGCTCACAGAGGAGATGTGCTACGACGAGCTTGGATACAGCTTTCCGGAACTCAAGAAGTGGACAATCCTATCTGTTATCTTTATGGTTCAAGTTTCCATGAACTTCAACACCAGTCTGTATTCCAATGCGGTGCCTGGCATCTCCGAAGAATTTGGCGTTAGCGCTCAAGCAGGAAGATGTGGTGCCATGATCTTCCTCGTGCTCTATGCTTTCGGTTGTGAGCTTTGGGCACCATGGTCTGAGGAGTTGGGACGAAAGCCAATTCTCCAGGCTAGTTTGTTCCTGGTCAATCTCTGGCAGCTTCCTGTTGCTCTCGCACCGAATTTTACATCGGTCATGGTTGGTCGTGCTCTTGGTGGTCTCTCATCAGCTGGTGGTTCCGTTACACTTGGTATGATCGCAGATATGTGGGAGGCAGATAAACAACAATACGCTGTTGCCTTTGTCGTCTTCTCTTCCGTTGGTGGTTCTGTCCTTGGTCCAGTCATTGGTGGCTTCAGTGAGGCCTATTTGGATTGGCGATGGAGCATCTGGATTCAACTCATCTTTGGTGGTTTCGTGCAGATCCTCCACTTGGTCTGCGTCCCAGAAACCAGATCAACCATCATGATGGATAACATCGCCAAGAATCGACGTAAGGCTGGAGAAAACATCTACGGTCCAAATGAGCTCGTTCCATTCCGAGAGCGCTTCTCCGCCAAGGAAATTCTTGTCACCTGGGTCCGACCATTCAAGATGTTCCTTACTGAGCCCATCGTCCTCACTCTGTCTCTTCTCAGCGGCTTCAGTGATGCTCTTATTTTCATGTTCATCCAGTCCTTTGCCCTTGTCTACAAGCAGTGGGGCTTTGGTACAGTTGAGCTCGGCTTGTCCTTCATTCCAATTCTCATCGGATACTTCATCGCCTGGTTCTCATTCATCCCAGCTATCAAGCGCAACATCAAGGAGAGGCATGCCAAGCCCGAGGATGAAACCGCACAATACGAGTCTCGACTCTGGTGGCTTTTATACACAGCTCCCTGCCTCCCTATCGGTCTCTTCGGTTTCGCATGGACATCGACTGGTCCACCATTGCCATGGATTGCATCTGCCATCTTTGCTGCCATTGTTGGTATCGCCAACTACGCTATCTACATGGCAACTATTGATTACATGATCACTGCTTACGGTCCATACTCGGCATCAGCAACAGGTGGTAACGGATGGGCTCGTGACTTCCTCGCAGGTGTTCTCACAATCCCAGCAACTCCCTTCTTCCAAAGTACGTATCCTAATCATCCTTCTAAGCACATTCACACTAATTATCTCGCAGATATCGGACCAAACCCTCTCGCATATGCCTCCACGATCCTCGCCTGCATTTCCACCGTTCTCGTCATCGCCGTCTATGTCATCTACTGGAAGGGTCCAACTTTACGAGCACGCTCACCATTCGCTCAACAACTTTCCAATGCACGCGCCGAGATGGGTGATTCTGGTCGAAGATTGAGCAAGGTCCCAACCGGCAGCCGGACTAACAGCGTCGCCCGTGCGCGCCAGGACTTTAGTGTTCGAAAGAACACTGGCAGTCGACGACAAACCCCAATCCACAGCCGACATGGTAGTCCAGTCCGCAATGGTTCGGCTGCTGTCTAAGATTATGTATTTGAACGTTCGAGTGTGCATATTGGGAACGACATGCCTTGGACCGGTGCTCGGTGTTCATAAAAAAATGCTGTCGTGGAGTTTATAGGAGTAATTGGCTAACTCCAGGTGGCTGGAGTTATTGTGGCTCATCACCTAGGAAATTGCTTTGGGTATAGGGTCTAATGTCATAAGAATATATGTATAGTATGTATCATAAACAGAGCAGTGATTACTAAATGGTCTATTGATTTAATTTTATCAACTGCGCTCATGAGATCAAAATGCTGCATAATGAATTGTCTTTGACAATGATCGTTGTGATTGTTCATGACATGTAAGCGGCTTAGTACTGCTACATTAATGCTACCTGTGATTTCATCATGGGGGGTTCCATGGGGTAGATACTTATATTTAATAGGTTTTGTAGTGGAAGTTAAGATTGTGCAGCTTAGTTTGTGACGCTAATTCCTGATAACTGAGATTTGAGAGTCGGTGATAAATGATGGGGAATGAAGGAAGGTAGATGAGTTACTGGTGCTTTTTGAAAGTGGGGAGGAGGGGTTACTTTCTGCTGGTTGGAGAGTATTATAGGGAATACGGCGTAGACGTGATTATCAGCGAGTCATTCATGTTAACTGATAATGTTTAATCTTTGATTTCGCCGTTGGGTTTATGGGTAGTTAATTTATGATTTAAATCGGTAGAAGGCTAAATGTCTTTTTGGGGACGGTAGAGGGTGCGAAAATTAATGAATTAACTACCTTACTTGATATGCTCTACAACTAGTCATCATTGTCTGGAGGCCTATGTTAACTCGTGTGTCTGCCACCATGGGGAATTCATGATATCTCATTATTTGTATAACATGCATGGAACGCATCTCGCCTTCTAACATGCTGATACTTGAAGAATTTGTCGCTACGTAAGGCCAAGCGGAACGTATACTTGACTTACCCACGGGCGAGATCGGACTACTTAAAATAGTCAAATGTGAATACACAATTTCGCTACCGAACATAACTGTACTGTGGACTTTTCACCTGTTGCCAAAAAATTATTGATTATCCTGCTTCTTTCGGTATTTCTTCATGTCTTTCACTCACAATATTGAAATTTTCGGGCCGTTAAACTGTTAGCTCCTAGGTTAGGTTAGCGACATAGTGCGTTAAACTCTGTCGAGAAAACATTGACGTGAATATGTCTTTTGGGAGAGTTGGGCAGCGGTGGTACATAAATTCGGGCGGGACTGGGGTGGTATTATATATGAGGGTGGTTTTGATTTGAGTTGTGGTGGGTGGGATGTAAGGGGGACTAGATGTGAATTTTGGGTATGGGAAGGGGCTATGAATATGGGGTTGCAGGTTGATTTATGATCTGAGGTATGCTTTGAACCTGTGGTGCTTGCTTGATAATAAACCGAAAAGCTCATGATAGTTTTCCTTGACTGGAAATGAGACACTTGGTGAGTTCGAGATCAACAAAACTAATTGAATGTTCCAAATCTTTATAGCTCGCTCACATTTGTTAGTAACATGATTTCACTAGAACTAGTTACATTACTCAACATCTCACTCCCTAGGCACCCATCCCTCTTCAACAGCTCTCAATAGTGGACACTCAAATACCCCTTCAACCCTCTCGCTCCTATCTTTCCCAAGTATATCCCTCCACTTCCCACCCTGTTTCATAGCAACACCCACACCAACTACATTAGTACTAACTTTCTCGCTTTCCAAGAAATCCCACACTGCATTCAGTGTTTTGCCTAGCAATAGTTAGTCATAAACATATCCGAACAGAGCAGAGTAATAAGGGAAGTGGGGTAGGATACCAGTGCTAACAGCATCATCAACAACAAGCACGTTCTTGCCTTGGATTAACGGGAGTTGCGAGGGATCGAGATACACTTTCTTCTCATTGTGTGATGTGATAGAGGATAGGGTCGTTGATAAATCATCCGTATACCAGAATTTCCTCGAGTATCCCAACGCTACAAATCGTGCTAGTAAACAATGATAAGCACTTCACATCCCTTCTCGACGATTCACAATGGAAAGATAGGAGTGACAAAAATTACAATGCCCAAGATCCTTAGCGACCAGGGCAGCAATTCCCAAGCCAAGCGTGGGTAAGCCAACAACAACATCGATGCTGGTCCCAAGACGTGATTTGATGAGTGAAGCTAGAAGGCAGCCAAGGGAGTCGACTACCGTGAAGGATGCTTGGGTTAGGAAGAGTGATGCTACGGCGAGGGTTGGGGGGTCGACTTCGTTGGTGGGAAGGAGGGGGCGGATGGGTAGGTAGAGGATGCGGTTGTCTGGGAGGATGGCTGGATAGTAATATTGCCTGTTGCGTGTTAGCGCTCCGAACCTTTAGATTGAGGTATTGTTTGGTCGGCCTACCATGGCGCTGAAGTGGGAGGCGAGTCTTGTTCTATTATCTCTTGCCAGGAGTGGGTTGTAGACCCTGTGAAATGCTGTATCGCCATCTTACGGGTAAGGTAAGAGAACGCTTGTTTAACGGGTGATCTGAGAGGCGTCAGGTTAATTAAAGGTGAGACCATAGTGCACAAGATAAGGCAAAGTAAGCTAGCCTAATCAAGTAAGACAGAATATGCAAGAGCAGATGCAGAGAAGCGGGGTACAAAAGCAATGTAATTTTTAAGTGCCATTCCATAGCAGAAAAGTATTGCTAATTACAACTCTACTAACTTAGCACGCGCGTGGAGGTCAGGGAAATACCTAATTTAAGATAAATATGAGACCGGCTTCTAGAGCGTGAATCTCAGAAGAAGAAACTCAAGATATAGCATAGATTTATTACCTTAACGACTGTAATCTTAATGTTGAGCTAGGGATGTAGACTACGAAAGATATGAGATACGTGTGTTACTCTAGATTTTGGTTGTTCTACACTCTACCAACGCTGAGTAAAATGAAGGTGAGATTGTACTAGAATAAAGAACCCAATCAACGACCGCCTCGGGGTTCATAGTAGAGAGATCTTGGTTAATTAAACTTAATAGTACTAGCTAGTTGAGAAAAAGTGGACTATCACTAAAAAACTTAGAAAATGAGATTCTCGGGATTTAACCCCCTCATATAATCCTTTTATGGTACTCTTATAACAATCCGATAGCCTTAAACCACCATATATTCGAAATATGTCCTCTCCTTCCCACAGCTCTATACTCGCCTATCTGTTATCTCCTACCAAGCTTAAGGCAGTACGGCTTTGGGACGCAGCGACTGGGGCGCTGCAGCAGTCGCTCGAAGGTCACTCGAGCTCGGTCAAATCGGTGATCTTCGCCTGAAGGGAAGCTCGTCGTTTCTGGTTCGTACGTCAAGAAAGTACGGCTCTGGGACGCAGCAACTAGGGAGCTGTAGCAGGTGCTCGGAGGCCATTAGGATATAGTAAAATCAATAGCACTCTCCTTTAATGGTGATTTAGATGGAGTTCTAGCATCAAATAAGTGGATAGTAGAAGGGGGAATGAATATTCTCTGGCTTTCACCAGACTATCGAGCAAGTTCTACGGCTACTTGGGACAGCGGTGTCCGGGCCGGTGTCTGAATATGGCATACCCGAATATATACGGCAGACTTAACAAGCTTATTCCTCTACTTCAAAATACTGATATCTGCTTGGATTCGATGATGGAAGATTTTGAGAGTTGAAACGTCTCGGCAGATCCTTAAGTTTACGGAGAGAGGACTCTTTCCGACCAGCCATTTACCCGTTCTCAACTTTAGTTTTTACAACGTAAAGGTTGGCTTCGGGTTTATGGTTTCCCATGGCTCTTGAATTGACTATGTAGTTAATAGGTAGTGTAAATAATAGATCGGTCGATGATAATATTTTAGTATAATAACTATTGTCATGTAAACTAAACGAATGCCCGAGGAGCCAAGACCCTCAAAATGACAAAATTATCAAGCCTCTAAAGTGACCACGCCAAAATTCAATAAAATGCCAAAACGCTATGCAATACTCCGTGTAAATGCTTCGTCTAACACGTCCGTCAATTATTTCCTCTCCGTCTAAATGTTCCGATAAGCCGCTCTGGAAAAGATATCTTTAGCCGAAGTGTTTTCCCTTGACATAGCACAAGATACTGCCAACAAGCTCTTCGTCGGTTGGCGTGGTAATTATGGCAGGGGCGTCCACGCTGAATGGCTTGGATGCTGGTTGGAAGCCTTCGATATCTCCGTAGGCGCGGCACTCGACGTCTTCCTCCTTGACATTGCCAAAGAGCATGGTCTTCTGAGGGATGATTTCGTTTGCGCCGCAGATGTTGGTACCACCTGATCCGGGTGGCAAGCAGTAAGTGAGCTCGTTGAGTTTGACGTTCAGGTACCATGATCCGGTTGAGTTCTTGATTTGGAGCGACATGATGTAGGGGTGGTCATAGTCGCCTCGAACACTCGGCCAGACTCCACGATTCTCGAGAGGAGAGGCGGTGGCAAGGGCGAGGAGAGACGTGAGAGCGAAAGCGACGGAAGTTTTGAATTGCATTTTGAAGGTTGTTTTGGTGATTGCTCTGAAGAATTATAGAATTATAGGCGATGGTAAAAGGAGCTGAAACTGTTGTTGATTTTGTAGAAGTAGGAAAGAAATCAAAGACTTTAGGAAAGTAAAGCTGAAATGAGAAGATATTTTCAGAAGATGACAAAATGAGATGGCTCTTTAATTAAACGACTCTGCCTTCCTTCTTATAGATGTGCATTGTCTTGTCCTCTTCATGAGCCCCACGTACTTCCATGGAGAGACCTGCTCACAACAAAGGAACAAATTTGGATCCGCAGCATTAGCCTTCTTTGCCAAGAGCAGCGAGATGGCAGTTCGTAAGGAGATAGCCACTCACAGACTGCCGCGACTTCCCAGAACACTTATTTCTTACTTTGCCCTACGAATTAAACCTCACAAACTCCCCCAGGTTTGCGGCGCAGACACACGCACAGCCGCTTTTAACCGCATTGGTTACCGCGCTTGAATGATGCTGACTGGCCAAGCACCAGTTTTTACGAACAAACAAATGGAGTAAACCCTAGACTTAATGCTACTTTTTTTCTTCGGGAGACAAGATAGATGATGAACACGACGATTCCAATAGAGCTCGGTATCCACTGCCAATGCAAAAATGAAAATAAGCGAATGAAGACCAGCTGACCAAACAAAGCTTCAAGTTTGGTTGTCTTACTCACCAACACCAACAGCATTGTCAGTCCTTTCCAACCGTGGCAGGAGCACTAGGAGTGGGCATCGGTGTTAATTCCTCCAAGCACTCTGCCTTGTGCTTCCTGCACTTGTTTTTAACGGGGCCACCCGACTTGGCCAAATGTTAATATAGTGCTCTCTAACGTTGTGACTACGAAGGCCACCTGAAGGTCGTCCTCTATAAGAGGAAGTGGCTATGTGTTGTAGTTTGGCGCCTACGTTTGAGGCGAGGCAAGGGGCTTGAGGAAGGCCACGTAGCAATTTTCCAATGCTTCGAGGTTCTGCTTCTAGAGTGCTCATTTTGACAAGTGCTGTTCATTGAAGGTGTTTGGATATACTAGTGAAAGGCGGTTATATGCACCTGTATTAGAATGGATGTTTGTAATTTATAACACTCTTAGTGACAGCCGTCAAGAACGCCATACCTAGCATTCCCTCAGTCATGTTCGAGAGGAACAGAGGCAGCAAGACAACTTCGACTTGGCTACCAGTTCACAATGTGTCATAATCGAGACGAGGAAATATGTTATTGTCGAAAGATGTAGTGAGGAAAAAAACAGACAAAGCAACCCACCAAGTTTATCACGACTCCCACTAGCTACAGATGCGGTTAATCCTCGGCCGTCACAATGCAGCTTCGAAGGTAAACCTTACCCGCATCTCAATATCAACACAAAGCTCGACATAACACTCAAACCATGATTTCACGATGATGCCCTCTAACATCATCTCTGAGGATACCCGATATCGGGCCTCGACTCAATTTCGTCTCTGGTCATTTACACACGATTCCCTTGATGTCGTTCGTACAACTACGAACCAGCTAGCTGCAGATCGCGTCCGAGAAGCTGTTCGAAGAGCCCGAGAAGCTTTGTCCTCTGCAGATGCCAGCGATGCAGATCCAGAGAATCGAAGTCGAGGGGTAAGTGCGTTGCCAGAAGGGGAAATCGACTGCTTGACGGTGGAAGAAGAGCTTCGTCTTGTGACATTCTATTGCCGGCAGACACTGCAACTTGGGGATCACTTGTCGTTTCCTACAGACGTCAAAGTCAGTACTTTTACATCCGATTCTAAAATATATATGCTAATGGTTTTCGAACACAGGCGACAGCAGTTCAATACATAAAGCGCTTCTACATTACAAACTCGCTCATGACCTATGACCCCGCCACAATCCTCCGAACTGCACTCTTCTTCGCAACCAAGACCGAGAACCACTATTACAAACTCACAAAATTTGCCGAGGCAATTGACAAAACGAAACCAGAAGATGTTCTTGCGAGCGAATTCCTCCTGACCCAAGGCCTGCGATTTACCTTCGATGTCCGACACCCATTTCGTGCGCTCGAGGGTGCAATAATGGAAATGAATGCAATTGCAAGTGGAGCCGTCCCATACAACACAGACGTTGGCGAGAGACCGGAAAACATGGGTCGTCGGGTGAAATCAGCACATGGCAAGGCAAGGGAATGTCTTAAGACTAGTGCACTCTTGACAGACGTATACTTCCATTATACCCCGAGTCAAATAATGATGGCCGCTCTCCTGATTGCGGATCAAGAGCTTATCCACTGGTATATCGCCTCGAAATTTATTTATGACGAAACTATGGGCCACAAGATTCTTACGGCACTTGCGGAGTGTGCATGCATGCTTCAGACCATCGAGCCCACTGTGCAAGCGCCGCCTGAGGAGAGAAAGGCAGCTGCCGCGTTATCTAAGAAGCTGAAGAAGTGCCGGAATCCAGAGAAGATTGATTTAGTCGCCTTGCAACGGGTGAAGAGGGAAGGTGACGGTAAGGCTGATGAAAAAATCATCAAGAAAAGGAAGATGGAAAGAGAACAATCTGCCAAGGAGGGAGAAGATTTGTTTGGACCGAGCCTTACAAAAGCTTAACAGAGACATACTTTCTATGAAGACAACAATTGTTATTTAGCAAGGCGTCTGGGGACATATTGCATCAAGTATGGAGTTATGGGTAGTCTTGAATAAAAAATAATATGGTGTTACGGAACCATTGACACTCTCAAACTGAAATAAA
The DNA here is from genome assembly GCA_001414415.1 of Hymenoscyphus repandus. NCBI lineage: Eukaryota > Fungi > Ascomycota > Leotiomycetes > Helotiales > Helotiaceae > Hymenoscyphus > Hymenoscyphus repandus. The sequence continues at coordinate 45,986 of LLCE01000097.1, forward strand.
AAGTTATTTACGTATGGAAGAATCAGGGGAACTAGTCAGCGTAATATGGAGAGTGTCTTACAGATTCATCAACTAATCTTTATATTGTGTTCAATGTGATAGAAGTCTCTATCTCTGATTCAAGTTACACTTCATATTACTGCATTTTTATATTCAGTTTGAGCACTTCTATTATTCATGAGAAGACACGACACATAGCCTTGTGATAAGTAATAATAACCTCATCAACTCAGCTCGGCCCGGAATTAACGGACCAAAGCTCGTTTACGGGCATAGAAGAACTGGACTGTGGCTCCATGATTCGCTCTCTGAATTCCAGCTTGATAGCAGAGGGGCCAGTCATAGCAAGGTCATCGTGCGTGGAATCATAGGATGGCATTTCTCTGTCCAACATGACAGGGTTCGTAAGTGCCTTGTCTGGTTGTTGTGAGTCTCCTGGATATTCTGGCCCCACTTGTTCTGGATACTGGGTGACACCAACAGGTAAGATGTTCGACTACATCTTGAGCCTCCCCAGCTGATTCAATGTCATAAAAACTGCTCGAAGCCAGGTTGTGCTCAGAGGCTGAAATTTTCACATCGACAACTTCGTCCTTGATTGTGATGTATACGCCACTTTCGACATGAAATAAATCAGATTCTGGAGTTTGACTGAATATTTGCTTGGCCGGTGTCGTTTGACAAGTAGCTTCAGCTTCGCATTTAGTGTCGGCAATGTCAATTACTTGCTTGTTGCTGGAAGACACGGAACTTTTGAATGCAGTGGATTTGACCTGAGATTTTAGTTGTACTATAGAATTAAGGTTAGGAGTGGTGGTTCCCTCAATACATAATAGAAATATAATCAGTCGTAACTTTGTTAGATAGAGCAGAGCTGGTTCCTTGGCCTCAGCTTTCCCAAAAAATGGAAAATAAATACTCTTTACTGCTGACTGATTTGGAAGCAGCTGTTGATCTCTTCTTCGGTGGCGCTGCTTTGTACTCTTCTTCGCCCTCAGCTTTGCGCTTGCGAGGAGGTATGTGGATATTGACGAGTAGGCTTAAGGTGGGAAAGACTCCCTTATGGATTGGATGGAGCTGGAGTCGTGCCTTCGCCTACTAGAAGAAGCTTCGTCTGCTCACTTAAAATACTTAGTACATTGACCCTCACAATCTGTGACCACATCAAAAGATGCTTTCCCACTTGTAACGTGATGCATAAAGGCATAGTTGCCCAGGCTCTACGGTGAATATCAGTAGCTCAACAGTGCTGTTTCACCAAGACGACAGGTGGCGTGGAGGAAATGCTCCGTTAGGCTCCTCGCGTCAAGATGGTAAGCTAAGCGAAAATAAATTTAATCAGGGATCAATTGGCGGAGATTCGTTATCACCATTCGATTTTTGAAGCACATCGCTACTGCTGTGCAGTAACTCTGTTCGATCTTGGGTGGATGTACGATGCAATTTGGAGTTGATTAAACCTTCAAGCGTTCGTTCTGCATGGAGACTTCAATGGAGTGGTAGCTCGATTTTCTCAAGATGTATGTATGACTACTGAAGCGACACAAATCCAAGGTCAGGAAGTACTTGCTCGCTTTCGAATGGGCGAAAGTCATGATGTAGGATGGTGGAGTATTTAGGCGAGAAGTCGCCCAAACTCACGGGAATACACCAAGGGCAATACAATATAATTATGTAAGTACCGTGAAAGTTATTGGTAAGGCTTATTTTTATACTTATTGTATTGTATGGATGGTATTTCTGATCGAATTGAGGACATGAAGACATTCGACTATCTGCGCATATATTGTTCTGCGTATGTTTGCTATTCCACGAATCTGAGCGTGGAGGTCCTCGGGGCCTGGCTGTTCTACTTACGCAGTTATCGTGGACAACATGTTGTAACTCTCAATGTTTGAGTCGTGATGGTTTGTACCTAGGTTGCTGGAGGACGGGAGAAAATTGCGCGAGATGTCGAATAGAGGGGAGCACCTTCCATTGATCAATTGCTCGTTGTTATCCCAGCCCATGTAGTTGTAGCATCCTACTGTGACACGCTTGTGTAATTTTGGCAAAGACAGTGGTTTGCTGTGGACGTCCGAGGTTGAAGCCCTTCGGCGCAAATAGATATCGTGCATGTAAGCCTAGCATCTGAGGCCGATAGTACTGGGTTGTTGGAGTGCTCAAAAATAGCTGAGAGTTGCCTGTTTCATTTCTTTTTAATGTACATTTGATTTCTAGCGACCTTGTAGTACTGATGTTGTAGTTTTCCGGTGTAACTGACACGAAATTCAAGGTTGAATGCGCGAGAAGAAAAAATGGCGCTCCTCCTATGTAGATGTCTATAAATGCAAAGCGCTCATACCCCAGACGGAGAGCAAAGAGAGGAAAAAGAAAGGTACCTCAGTCTCGTTCGATACTTCATTTGTGATTTATTCTCTTGTCACTGGTATCTTATTGGCAAACTTCAAAAGCATTCCTTAAGGCTGGCTGCACTCTCGGAAGGAGTCTCCTATGGCGCTCTCCCTTTCAGTATTGCTTCTGTATTTGCTACGTATTTATGTGTTTGTTCATTTACCCTCAAGCTACATAAGGGTCAATATACTGGTTTGTCAAAGCCTCAGACGAGAAAGAAGCTAGCTACGAAATGTCAATGTAAAGCAGTATCACTACCAATGAATGTGGTAGACATTTGAGTGTTTGCCGGGTTCAAATCCAATTAGAATGCTATGTATTATATCAGTTGTGTTTGGACTTGATTTTCTGGTATTCGGCTCTCTTAGCCATCTCTCGATATACACTGCAGCTTACCTTGAGGGTTGAGTCTATGAAGAGAGGGTACACCTTATTATCTCCCGTGGCAGAGCCCTTTGTTAGAATAGACCTAGCTATGGTATCTCTGTCAGCCAATCTTTGATGTTTCTTGATAATTGCCTATCTTAGATGAGGTTTCAACCAAGAGGCTAGAATTTCAACTTCGCTAGATGCTCTCGTGCTAAATGTCAAGGGGATCTGTCGCTAGGATTCCTTCTAAGCGAAGAGCCCAACCCCGGGCCCTGATGTGCATACTCCATGTCATCTTTGACTTTTGAATTGGCCATTAAGATGCCTGGCAACGACGGGAATCCATGACATGAGGAGCTGAGATGCATCGTATTCGTATTAGCGAATTCCAATCTCAAAACCTATCCCACTCTCGTACTATACAACCAATCAAACTCGATTCTTCTCGTAAGAGCATCTTACATACGACAGATCGGAGAAATTGACGTCCTGCCACATTCTAGTACACTTGGTAAGACAACAATGATAAGCTTCTCATAGGCTGTGAACAGAAAAGGCTTTTGAGGCCGACAAGACTCTCTTCATCTCGCGTCCTAAAGTTCCAAAAGTTAAATTTTCCTGTCTCACCTTTTTTGTAAGCCTCTCTGTTTCTTTTGAGGAAAATACCGTCTAGATATTCATGAATTAAACTTTAAGGAGTACCCAGCCTGGCACTCTACATTCGCGAAAAGCATTGCACCCATCTCTCTATCCACCGACTCGGTGAAATTTACTCCCGGACAGAAGATTCACTGTATATTTGAAGGCACTCCTGAACTTGATGCTACTATTACCGTGTGTTTACTCCTTACCTTCATCTCTGTTACGACAACTAATACCGGAGGGTAGATGAACGATGAAACAACTTTCGAATGGGAAGGCCCTCCAATAGGGACAATTTCAGGTCTCCATACATTTACTTTTACACCTAGCGAGATCACGCCTGGAGCAACTAATTTTGTGCAGAAGGAGGAATTCGAAGGTGTTCTGAGCTTTTTGATGCAAGGTTGGTTGGTGGGGAGGAGATTGAAGGCGGGTTTTATAAAATTCAATCATGATCTCAAGAAGAGGGTTGAGAGTTTTGAAGGCCGAGAGAAAAGTACAATGTAGATTTTAGGCGATAAGAAGTGCTAGGGTCATCAAAGTAATGTAAGATTACTATCTTGATATCTAGGAGGGCATTTCAAGTTCCTAGGTATGTCACTTTGGAAATATAAGGGACAAATCATCAAGCAAGCAGTAGGGTATGTTGCTACTGAAGACCTTCGGGAGTAGAGAGGGAAAAGCTAGGAATGACGTAGTACACTGATTGCTGGTAGCAGGAAAGAACCTGAAGAGTATAGTGCAGAGAGATAAAATACCCTTTTTGGGAATTCTCATGACTTGCAGGTAAATTGAAGTAATCATCGAACTTGCGTGACGGTGGAGAATGCATCAATGCTGCCTCTCTTTCTCAGTACTCTGGAAAATCACCTGGAGTTTGACCCGAGTACATATAAGGATATTGATATTTATCTCATTTCCCGCTGGATCTTCTCAGTGGATGCGGCTTTGATGTGTTTATGCATGAGAGGGTTCGAAGTCAAGTTCATAGTCTGGAGGCAAATGCTGCAACGGTTGTTGATCCAAGCTCATTCAGGCTTTTCTATCTTTCAAGGCGATCCAAGGAGATCTTCGAAGATGCGCGCGAAAGCGGAAGGAAAGAACCTGAGTTTCATTGCACCTCGTCATTTCACTACTGTGCGAGTAATAGAAGTAGCATCCTAAGCGAATCACCCAAGGAATAAACGAAGCGGAGGAACTTTCTCGAAGACTCCCACATGCAATCCACCGATGGATATAGATGTCATGATACAATTGCTTACTTTATACACCATGTACCGCAACTCTAAACGAGAACATATGGTAGGGCTGCAAGGTATCGGCTCCTAACAAACGATCCGCTAGGCCTCGGACACTTTGCCTAACTGCATGAGGGCCAAGATTTTGGGATGAAGATCCTTTACTCTTCGGTACTTGAGTGCCGCATCTGATTAAAATAAGTGTTTTAATTGGTGGAAAGCTTTTCTGACGTCTTGGATTGTTGCTTATTTAAATTGCGGAGAAGTCTCGTTGCAGGGACATAAGACTGATGATGGGGATACTTCCAATGAGCTGGCTTTACTTGAGAGTTTGATTTCTCACCCCCGTGGCTCTTTTGACTCATGAACTTATCGAGAGAGATCACGAAAATGATTCTAAACAATAAATTGTTGGCAGAGCTAGTCCGTCACAAGTTGGTCTCTATAGAGAAATGTAAGATTGAAGTCGGGGTAATGATGCTTGTGTAGATCATTGTTTCCCGCATCGACGTTGATCCATGATCCTGCATCCGTATGACCTCTCTCTTGATTTTGATACTCAAGGGCATAATACATGCTCGCATTAGAACTGTATATACGAATATTCCAGTTGTATCGGGAATCGGGCTGGCAAAATCGGCTGGCTTGAACCCACTTCAAGCCACCCGAAAGTAAGCACCTTACCAAAAAGAAATAGTAACAAATAGCCTCGGTACTTCGTGCCGTGTAAAACAAAGAAGTACGCTCATACACTTGAGAATTCTAACACAAGCGAAATATGCCGATTACGAGAGGTCTTCGGCCGTATGTTCTGTGGCATCTGACTGGGTTAAAGTATTGTCAGATGTATCGGGAGTTCAGAAAGTAAGCTAATGTATAACCAGCTGTCGCGTGCCAATGGGAAAGGAGCGCCGTTTTCGTTTACAGTATTGCGAAACACACAAACTTTCCTCGTCAAGCTACTGATAGGGTCAGATATGGAGTAACTATGGTCCGAGGAGCACACGTTGGGTTAATTGTACAACCCGAGATCTGCATCTCCTGCATTCGAAATGTGGATATATTTTCAATGTTACGGACGTTTTCTTTGGGCTCGCTGGGGAGTCTTTTGAAGATGGTTACGAGGATTTGGGATATAAGATGTCGTAGAGTTGCGAGAAAAAACGAAGCAGAGACAGTGAAAACAGCAACCACAGCGAGGTATTCAAACCCTGTTTCCACACGTACAACCATCCTCCTTTTCAACTTTTGATACTTTGACAAAGATATAATCAAATGCCTTCGCCAACAACGGGGTCCAGGGAGAAGAGTCCTGATGGCGCCACCAAAGCTCCAAACAATTTCGTGGCCACCATGAGGAAGATATACCGACCACTTGGCTTCCAAAAGGGATACAACTTCCCACTCTGTGAGAGCTCCACCCTACACCGCACACAGAGACTCACTTACTAATTTACCCAGTCATCATCTTTGGCGGAGCGATGTTAGGCTTCGTATTTGCTCGAGTCATGTACCTGAACGTTAGCGGGAACGCGAAGACCAGCTTCAAGAATCAGACTGTCCCTGGGGAGTGGTTCTGGTATCAGTCAGGCTTTAGACGAATAGGTATCACGCTTCATCTAGCTACCTGTATACCTCTAGGCTTTCTGATGGTCTGGCAATTCCTCCCCATCATCCGTCATAAGTTCCTGATGTTTCACCGAATCAATGGATACGTTGTAATACTCCTCGTCTTCCTCACAAATATCGGTGCATTGATGGTCGGGCGACATGCTTTCGGCGGCGGACTCGAGATCCAGCTTGGAGTTGGAATCCTAGCTATTGTGACGATAGGTGCTGTGTGCATGGCATACTATAACATTAAACGGCTACAAATTGATCAACACCGCGCCTGGATGCTAAGAGGCATGTTCTATCTTGGTACCATCATCACCCTTCGGATCATCCTTAAGGCTGCGAGTCCAATCATCACCATTCTCGGCAATTACTATCAGTCACAGCCTTGCGATCAGGTCGAATTTGGGTATGCCACGTATGGCTTTGGACCGTACACGAAGATGCTATACCCTCAATGTACCAACCCAGCTGCCCAAATCAGCGCCAAAGCAGACATGAATGGACCTGGCCCTGAGAACATCGAAGCCGCTGTTGCACTCTCCTTTGGCATGGCTTTTTGGCTTGCCTTGTTCCTTCATATGGTTGGGCCGGAAATATACTTGGCTTTGACGCCTGCTGAGGGGGAGAGATTGCGGAATGTCAGCTACGAACGGCAATTGGAAGCTGGATACAAGCATCCAGGGAGCGCAGGACTCACCTCTGATCGATGGGGAGATGCCCCGATATGGCGTCCAGCAACACATACAGACAGTAATTCAGGTGTCATTACTCCAGACTCATTATCGAAGTAAGAAATTGTCTTGAGGCAAAAGGAGAACGAGAGAAAGGAATGTGTGCACGAGAGAATCTCCGGAAAGGATATAGTTGTGGTGCATGATTGAATTAGTAGGCGTCTTGAAAGCATAGCAGCTATTGATATGCTTCATTAAGTTTTTTCTGCAAGCGGGATTGAGATTTGCAGCGCGTTGTACCCGGGAGGTTTCAGGGACTTACGAGGCAAAAGATAAAGAGGGATATTTATGACCAAAATCAGAAGGGTTACAAAACACATATATGCATCCTTGCCCTTTCAGTTCGCAATAGCACTTCCAATACGAATTTTAAACGTTACCATGGGTACGCAGGTTTCAGTTCAATCACCACTGCAACACTGCCTAGCCATCGCCTTCGTGTGGGCATGTCCATTTTACGGAAAGAAGCCTGATCAGAAGATAGAGATAAGATAAAGTATATTAAAAAAAAAGAAACACCGTGTAACGTAGCCCAAGCAGCTTCAGATTCGCTTAAGCGTTCTACACTGGCTTTGAGGGCCATTCTGGCCCCTTTGCAGAATGGTGGCAACTTTCCAACAGAAACCATGCATAAACGCAAAAGCCACGACAAGAAATGCTTGGTAAGTATGACTCAAAACTGACTTTTCAATTGTTGTCAATATAGGGAACTGAAATCTCATAGGCACAATTTCAGGCATCTCCTCAATGGCTTTGTTGGTGTCCAATGAACTATTGCAGGGAGCGGGAAAAGACTTGCATGAATAGTAATCAGAGCCGGCTACAAAGCCTCTAGCACGTGAGCTCGCGATCGAAGGAACACGAAATCCCACGATATCGAGATTGAGGCGCGTGATTTGAAATTATTTCAATTGAAACGTGCATTCTTTTGTCAGACGGCCAGATATATTGTTCCATGTCACGTTTGATTGGTGGCTTGGATCATTGATATAAGAAGAGCTTCCTTCTTGACTTTGAAGCCCTCAACTTTGACAACAAAGAGTAAACGGACATTAACAACAACAAGTACTTCTTCGCCATCAAGAGAAGATAACCTCAAACCACTCAAAAATGCCAGGAAAGGTAAATAACATCAAACTCATTAATGAAAATTATCACTGACCAATAATTCCAGGTTATCTCCAAAGAGGAATGGCTTCCCCGTCGCAGAGACCTCCTTGCCAAAGAGAAAGCCGCACTCCGAGTCAGCGAGGAATTGCACTCGCAGCTTCGCGACTTCCCAATGGTCAAAGTCGACAAGGCATACACTTTCGAAGGTCCTGATGGCAAGGTTTCCACATCAGATCTCTTCAACGGAAACAAACAGCTCATCGTCTACCACTTCATGCTAGCACCAGACGATGAAGCTGGTTGCATTGGCTGCAGCTACTTAGCAGACCATCTGCCGACCTATCTTGACCACTTAAACTCTCGTGATACGACCCTGGTTGTCGTTTCCCGGGCACCTTTCTCGAAAATTGACAAGTTCAAAAAGAGAATGGGTTGGTCCTTCCCCTGGTACTCGTCGTTCGAGAGTGATTTCAACTACGACTTCCAGGCTACTTTGGATTCCAATATCGCTCCTCCTATGTTCAATTTTGAACTCATCGACGCTAAGAAGAAGGGCGAGCGACCGGGTTTGAGCGTCTTCTACATGGAAGGGGAGGAGGTCTTCCATACGTACTCCAGCTATAGCAGAGGCTTGGAGAGAATCCTTGTCACCTACAGTCTGCTTGATCTAACTCCACTTGGAAGGCAAGATCCAAACGGCTATGCTATGCAGTGGAAGTTGCATGATGAATACGGCGTGGAGAGGTTGAACGGCGAAGATGACAAGTGATTTATCCGGGAAATTTGATTTTGGATATCTTTACTTTGTTAGCTTGTTTCATTCTTGACATCCACATTAGGAAGAGCACTTGTTTGTTTGGGATTTCTTTCTTTTTCTCTTTGATTTCTAATGCTGAATCTTCCTCTCGAAGGTCGAATTCAATGCTGTGTTGGGGCGTGCTGCCAAGGCAATGTACCTTGGATTGCCTATCCATTTGGCTAGGCCACCTGGTTAGCAATGAATTTATGATCGTTCCCTATGAATAATCGACCGGCTGATCACAGCCATGATCTGTGCTCCAGCTGAGTGAGAGACTTGGCAAGCTCTCAGACTTTAGCAATATAAAGCCCCGCTATTCTCAGGCTATGTCCAATGAGAAGCTCCCTTATGATCGGTGCTCGGCGTCGAGGCCCGAACTCCTTCAGACTTCAATGTGAATTTTGCCTCAAACTCCTTTATACACAAATTGATTCCTAAATTCTCAATTTGAAGCATGGTTAGAATTCAGTTTGAGCTTCCTATTATGAGGCTGCCAAAAGATTTCTCAGCATGGTGGGAATCGCGACATACTTGTATCCAGACGCATAAAACCCCTGAGCCAAGAACCAATCATTTCGACAACGTACAGCCAACGCACCGGGCACAGATTGTCTCCCGTGGCACATTTTCTGCCTCTTCGAAAGTATTGAAGAGTGTTGGAAATGAAATCGGAGTTTGAAGTGTGATAGTCGCGCATTTCATTGCATGTTCACTCGCAAAAGTCGTCGTGCAAAGGTCTCCAGGATCCGAATAACAGGATGTTCGGGAGAAACACCGGTAAGCAAATGCCTGTGATGTTCCGAAGGTAACGCCATATTCATCATTGTAGATAAAGATTTCCATTTAGAGCATCGCGGCAATTCTGCTGCATCGAATATGGACCATGATGCTGGGACAGCCGCCAGCTGCACAGCAGATGAAGCATTCAAGTACCATTTCGTCAGGGTCGACGAATCTTCAGGGAAGGTTCCAAGAAGTACCTTGACTACTGTTCGTGCCCACGTCCGGCGGAATGTGCAACCTAAACCAGAACATCGTCAGAATATGAACTTAGCCATTGCCCCAGCAGCCAAGGGGCTTCAAGCTGAAGTCTCTGTGTCTCAACCTATGCCACAGAAGCATCGCTTTAAGCTGGGGCCACAAGGACTGAAAGAAACCAGAAAAAGACCACGAAAGCACAAGACCACCAAGCAAGAGAACATTGAGGTTACCCATTCGCTAATTCAGGAATCAACAAACTCTCTACAGCCTATGAGAACTGTCAGCATTGTTACGCAAACGAGCCCTGTGGACGGCCAACAAATGCGACACTGGATGGCCGAGAACAGCTCGGGTATTGAAGACGCAGCGACATTCAATAGCCTACTCGAACATAGGGCATTCGAAACTATACCCCGTGATGCAGGATGGGGTGTTCTGGATCCATTCAATTCACTGCCTGGAATACCTCAAGGTCGTTCGCAAGTCCTATTGTTTTACGGTAAGAAGCCCGACTTCTCCCTACTATTGTTCAGGTTTTTGGAGCTGTACATCTTCAGCATCGGGACAGAATGCTTTTGGATATTTATGTTGGACTTGTAATTTCTGGAAGCACAGTGATCGATCATTGGGCTGGTTTTTGTGGCTGAGCTCAGAAGTGGTTCTTGACGTAGCTCAATCCTGTATCAAAGATGGTATCCAGTATTGCAATCGAGAGAATGGTCTGCTCAGCCTTCTTGATAGCACAAATGACTGGCTGTCTCTAGACATGTATGTCAATAACCCCTGAAAGCTCTCCACTGACCCAGTGCATATGTATAGCAAATCAAATCGTCAGCCCATCTCAGATTCTGGGTAAACTCCGACACGCATGGCTTGAGCACTGTGCCAACGATGAAGCCTTGCTTCAGATAACTCTTGCACACTTCGCTGGAGACCATTCAGCTGAACAACACCAGATCGATGAAGTGGAAACTATCCGTCTGAAGACGAGAGCCATGAGCATCGTGAACAACAGGCTCAATGTTGTGAAGACAGCAGTTAGCGAAGGCACAATTGGGACAGTAGCATGTATTGCTAGCTACCAGTCCTACTATGCGGTAGGAAAAGCCATCAAGAACGAAACACTAGTTCTGCTGACAGTCATATTTTTGTTGAAGGAATCGATACAACAATTACACACAGCGCACATCCACATAGACGGCCTGAAAAGACTACTTGAGGTGAAGGGGGGCAGTCTAAAGGATGGTATTGGGCCCATCATCGTACGCCAGCTTCTTTGGTAAGAAAACTCTTCTGTAACTCCGGATTGACGCTGACTGAAGTTGCTGCGTAGGGCGGATTTGACTTACGCGAATGCAATGGGAACTGACCTCATCTTTCCCTTGTCCGAATACACAGATCTTCGATTCTCTAACAAAGCATGGATGCAGCCACCAGCGGATTTAACAGAAAGCCACCTTACATCTCCACCTTCAGATCTTCAGTTACTTGGACCTGAGATCGATGGTCTTGTCTCGAACCTCCGAGAGCTCCTGCAGCTCATACCAGATCTCGAGCCAGTAAATTGCAAAAAGCTAAGCACTATTCAACAGAGCGACGAGCTTTTGATCAATCAAGCGACGCTGATCCATCTTGCAAAGAACAATTCATCTAACAAACTAGTTCAAATCTGTGTCAGCACTGTCATGATACTTCTTGACAATTATACTCGTGGTGTCCACTTCAATACATACGTCATGGCTAGAAATCTTCGCAAGATTCGTGCGGCGATATCAGAAGAAATGGATGATTGCGTTGGTTTGGCGATCGACTCGCAGACCTGTAGAATGATCCTCTGGTCTATGTTTATTGGCGGAGTTGCAGCAGCAGCAAAGCCAAGCGCATCGTGGTTTACGTCCCAAATAACATGCCTTTGTGCGAAGTTAGAACTTGAAGGTTGGCATGAAGTTCGACATATTCTTAAGTCATTTCTTTGGCCAATGACCTGGGATGATGTTGGGATGATTCTTTGGCAAGAGAACTGAGCTTAGAACCTCGGCTGTCGAGATCAGGCGAGGGCTATGGAAACTGCGACCTAGGGAGAATGCTTCGATTAATTCTCAACACCACCTAAAAATCGAGATTATCACAGAACGACAATATGAAAGGAGGTACATGGGGTCGTTTCGAATCTCTTTACAGATCTCATGTCCAGGACATTCGCCCTGATTAACGCGGTTCCAAGTGGCGCTATTTTAGGCCGAGGCTGAGACACATTACTCAAATGCAGACGTCATGCAAATGCATTCAGATCAACAATCATAAAAAAATGGACCAAGACAATTGCTGAAAACTTAAAGGAAATATGGGAAAGAATCGTGTAATATATTGGTTTAGAACAGACTTACGATTGCACGACTCTCCCGGCTTGAAAGCTGCCTTGGATCTGCAACCTGATGCCTTCTGGCCTATCTGGACTTGGGATCCCCATTATGTCTATCGCGCAAGGGTTGGGGCGAATCGGTGGCAATTTTTGTAAGTACCAATTCCCCAATTGAGCTCGGAATCAAAATCGCTGACTGGCTCTGCAGAATTGATTGCCAAAATGATCTCTCGAAATCGATAACGAAAATAAACAAGAAATCCAAGCTCTTTCTTATTCGCGAAGCTCCACAAACACTGTTTCCGAAACTCTTCAAAGCATGGAAGATTACCCACTTGGTTTTCGAGAAAGACACCGACACGTATGCGCGAGAGCGAGATGCGGTTGTGATGAAAGCTGCGAAAGAAGCTGGGGTGGAAGTAATTGTCAAATCCAATCGGACATTATATGACAGCGATGATTTGGTTGAGAAGAATGGTGGCCAACCGACTATGACAATAACTCAGGTTCAGAATGCTGGGGAGAAGATTGGTGAGGTTCTAAGACCCATACTAGCTCCAAAGTCAATACCAGATCCGGGAGAAACACCACTTAATTTTGATCATGAACAACCCGAACAGAATCCAGATTTCAATAGCAAACCAAGAAATCATGATGATGAGTCGTACAACAACCTGGCTGGACCAAAAGGGGACTTCGCACCACCAACTCTTGGAGAACTCGGGTTTTCAGTAGCAACTACTGAGCATCGAGGAGGTGAGACTCGTGCCCTTCAAGCACTAGACAAAATAATAGCAGACGAAAAATACACCTCCACATTCGAAAAGCCCAAAACAGCACCGACAGACTTCCTCCCACAGTCGACCACCCTCCTCTCTCCACATCTACACTTCGGAAGTCTCTCAGTAAGAGAATTTTTCTGGCGTGTCCAAGACACCATCTTAACCTTCAAAGGTAAAGCCTCGGAACCACCCACCTCCCTCATCGGCCAGCTGCAATTTAGAGATATGTATTTCGGCGCTCAAGCAGCAGGCGGTTATCAATTCGCGCAAACGATAGGAAACCCCCACTGTCGCTTCATCCCCTGGTACCTCGCTTCGAATATTGACAAGGATAATAACCTCATAGATGGCACTTACAAAATCGACAATGAAGAAGCAGAAAGTTGGTACCAGCGCTGGAAATACGGCCTCACTGGCTTCCCTTTCATCGACGCTTTGATGCGCCAACTCCGACAAGAAGGCTGGATCCACCATCTTGGCCGACACGCTGTCGCCTGTTTCCTCACGCGCGGAGGCTGCTACATACACTGGGAGCGTGGCGCTGAAGTCTTCGAGGAATGGCTACTCGACCATGAAACTGCTTGTAATGTGGGCAATTGGCAGTGGTTGAGCTGTACTGCTTTCTATAGTATGTTTTATCGTATGTATAGCCCCATTGCGTTTGGCAAGAAATGGGACCCCGAGGGAGCGTTTGTGAAACGATATGTACCTGAGTTGGAGGTTTTGGATAAGAAATATATCTATGAACCTTGGAAAGCGCCAATCGCAGATCTGAAAAAGGCCGGGGTGAAACTTGTAGGGAAGGAGGAAGCTATGGAGATGGTTGAAGAATCATCTGCCCAATCCTCAACTCCTGAACCTCGGTCCTCCTATCCCCGCCCTATCTTCGACTTCCCGCAACGTCGCACGTTCTGTCTGGATGCTATGAAGGAAGCGTATAATATCAATCTCCGGGGTAACGATCCTAAAGTGCTCGATGGGAGTTGGAAAGACTTATTTGGAAAGTCTGAGACTGGGAAGGCGGATCAGGGGAAGGTTAGTAAAGATGATAATGAGGCTGGGGAAAAGGGAGATGGCAATGCTGGTGGAAAGCGGAAGAGGGGAGGGGGTAAGGGACAGGGGACTTTGGATGGCCATTTTGGGAAGAAGAAGGGGAAAGAATAGCGGGCTGCTTTGGTACTAATTCTAGGTCTCGAAACTCAAATAATCATCATCATATTGAGAGTTCATATCTCTATCCATCTCTACAGAACTGCAAGTATCTCATGCGAGGCACTCGCTTGACTCGGTAATGACTAACTCACTAGCATTGCCTATTCAAGCCACACACCCAACTTTTGTTGCATGTTGCTTGCATGCTATTGTTTGCGTGGCGAGAAACCCGACTTTTGATCCACAGTGACCAGTGTACTGTTGTTTCGAAGCAAGGCAGGTGTCTCGTTCGCTTAGCCAGGTAACTAATCTTCAACCTACGTTTCATAGCACGGGATGCCCGCTATAAAGAAATTTCAACTAACTTCTCGACAACATCATTCTTAAATATATGATTTTATTCCTATTCATGTAGTAGTGTGTATACTGTCTGAAGTACCCTCCCCATGTATCTCCAACCCTAATTCCAGGTTGTCTACCGGCCAATCCCGCTATCTATCACCAAGCATGCCTTTTGCATTTCCCAGCAAGACTGTGCCAATATAACATTATTTCATCATTCGTAAAAAGGAAAGACCATTACCAAAAAGACGAGCCCCAAAACTCTATCTCTCTTGACGAGGTACAAAATCAGTGGCGAAGAGAACGCTTCTTCATACTAGCTTCACTCAAGTTTCCGCTAAGAGGAAGATTTCTTGAGCTAGATCCCACATAGATAGTCTTGGGGTAGCTGGTGACTACCCAATTCTGCTGCAAGGTATCCCAGTTGCTGATGTCTCGTCGAAGGAGATTCGCTGTGAATGTCGCACTTCCACCTGCATCGATGCTCAAGCGCTCGAAACCTCGAAGGATCACGCGAGGGTCATTTGGTCCGCCAAGTGAGACATATAATTGAGAAACTTCCTCACCATTGCGATCGCCAGTGTTGGTAATGGTCGCAGTGACCGTGTACACAACATCCCACAGAGCGGGATTGCCACCAGGCGCCCCGCCAGCGGCGAGAAGTGGCTGAGGATCGGTCGACAAGGCATTTGGAGGTAGGAATTGCTCGGCAGTCTCACCATAGTTTGGGTCCATCGAGGCAGTTTCGGCATCAGTACTATTGAGGTAGGGGTAGATGTATTCCTCAATGTAAGGGAAGCTCGAGTTAGGGAACTGGTAATTGGCAAGATTGGTGGAGTAGTTGCCAAATCGAGGAGCGGGCTGCGTGAATCCAGTTGTTGGAGTGTAGTTTCCAGCACCTGATGATGTGATTGTGAGATTGGAGTACGAGAATGTTGTGTACGACAACCCAAAGCCAAATTCGTAGATGGGTGTGGTGTTCGTTCGGTCCAATGCTCGATAGTCGATAAACACACCTTCAGTAAAGTAATCTTGAGGTGCGCCATTACCGTTGTTAGGCTCATAGAGGACATCAGCGCCATATGAGGCACGTGTGGGTGCCCAAGTAAAAGGTGTTCTAGCAGCGGGATTTACCTTGCCATACAAAACATCGGTGATAGAGTTGCCAGATTCTTGGCCTGGCAGACCAGCCCAGAGAATTGCTGTAACATTTGGGCTATCGTACCAATCTCCAACCAGTGTTGGACCAGTAGAGTGAATGACAACAATCGTGTTAGGACAAAGAGCCGAAACGTTCTGGATAAGTGTATCTCCCGAATGCCAAAGGGTAAGATTGTTTCGATCACCCTCATTTCCATCAACGCTGATGTATCCCTCTCCAGAATCAGCATTGACGAACACAATCGCGGTAGCATTTGCTTGGGAGACTAAATTCGTGATCTGAGCGGTCGCGTAGTTATCCAGCACACTTTCATATCTTGTGTTGTCTGCCAATGCCTTGGCTTGCAATGCAGAGTCAGGGGTGACTAGCCACAGATTAGCTTGTTTTTCTTTCGTGAAGAAATTATCTACTTACTCAAATAAGGGAAGTTAGAACTGCCTGATCCCCATGCAGCAGCAAGTGTGCCATTATCACATCCACGATCTGGGCAGCCGTTGGGTCCCCAGGGGTTGGGCCCAGCATCTTCACCAATAACTGCAACAAACTTTGGTCTATCAAGAGGAAGAGTGTTGTTGCTATTCTTGAGAAGTACGGTTGCTCTGGCACCAATGTTTCTGATTAAAACGTTGTGATCGCGGCGAACATCAACATGGTGATTAACTTGTTGGATGTTTGCTCCGACAGAAGCATGCAATGGACCAATGGTATCCAGGGTCCAGGATGAGAAATTGATCTCTGGCTCATCCAAAGTCAAACCAACGTAGAAGTAAGGGGTCATGATTCGCATGACCATGTCATCAAGGCGAGCTGCGGAGACAGTACCGTTCAATACTGCAAGAGTCAAGTTGGCACCCCAGTAACTGACGCCAGTATTGAAGGAAGTGTCGCCAGGCATAGTCATATCTACGAATCCAGCATTAATAGAGCACCCTTCAGGATCTTTTTTAAGGCTTTCTTACCAAGACCTGCTGCCGCACTCGCTGCGCCGGTATGCTGTAAAACAAGTTAGATGGATGTGGACATAACTTCATTTAAGCTCCGAAACTGTTCGTAGAACATATTCGTCTAGACCTTCATCACTTTTCACACCCGTGAAACCTCCAGTGCAAGCAATAACGCTGTAGGGCGGAATAGCACATACCTGGGCCTGCCAATCACTCATCACGAATCCCTCGAAGCCGAGCTCATCTTTCAGAAGATTGTTGAGCAACTTTGAGTTCTGACATCCATAGGAGTTGTTGATCTGGTTATATGAGCACATAATGCTTCCAACACCAGCTTTAACCGCATCGGCAAATGGCCACATGTACAGCTCATGCATAGTGACATCGTCAACATTAGAGGAGAGAGACTCTGAAATGTTGTAGCCGTAGCCAATAGCTTCTGGAGCTTGACGGAAGTGTTCCTGTTTTCGATCAGCAAGATTTCACTTGAGACTAGGAGTGAATAGAATGATATTTGGTCTCAGACATCTCGTTAAGAATAGCTAAATAGAGAGATAGTACTTACTTGCTCATTAGCGACAAAATGCTTAGCACAAGCAATAACTCCAGCATCTTGAATACCCTTGACTGACTCTGCCATACCAATACCAGCTACATATAATCAGCTCATGCACTTCTCATCTTCAGAAAGCGGCATTTACTCAAATAAGGATCAGGCGAGAAACCCTCCCAATTTCGACCACCAGTAGGTGCTCTGCCAATAGGACCAGCGACTGGACCAAGTTGAACCGTAACCCCCTTATCTTTCATCTCCTGGCCCATGGCATAGCCACGTGCGTACATGAGACCCCGATCAAAGGTAGCAGCAACAGTCTGTCCAGACGAGAAGACGCTGTTGTAGTCGGTGAAACGTAGGCCAACTGGTGAATCTTGCATACAAAGAGAACGCAGGCCAAGGCGTGGAACAGAGCCGACATTTCCTACACATTGCTCGCCTTCCCATCCGACGCCTGCAGAATGTTAGTACTCTGCAAATAAATTTGTAATATTAAACTGAAGGCACATTATTCAAACTTATTTATTCCGAGATAAATCGAGTTCAAAGCACTTACCAGTGGTAATATTAACCTTCTCAAGCAAAGTAAGCTGCGAAACAAAATCTCTCGCCTGAACATAAGCACCTGCCCACTCGCCTTTGCCCGTCATCCATGGCGAAGGATAAAACGGCGGAGAATACATGAGCGTTCCATTAGATCCTGACTTTTCAGTTGTCAGCATTGTTGAGTCTTTTCCAGTAAGTTGACTTGCAAAAGCCCACAAGTCGAAAAAACCCCGCATCTTGTAGTAATCTCTGGGGAGTTATTGGAGGTGGTGGCGAAGGGTCCCAGATTGCATAGTTTGGAGTAAGATATGATATGATGGAAGATGGTGGAATTGGAAATTGGGGATGGAGGTGTGATGAATGGATGATGGAGAGTGTCTTACAGTTCCGTTGTTGTATTGACGTCCTTGTAACCTGGAAGCGAGTGCAAGGTCTGTTGCCAAAATGGCAACCGCGACCGCGTGAATTTTCATCTTGCAACAAAGATTCCTTGTACCCTATTCACGTCTAACAAATCTCCAAACGATGGATAAAATACCAAACGCAAAGAAGATTTCGCCTCGAAGCCTTTGTGGGCCGTTAAGCTATATATGCTATCCCACCGTCGATCACCCTCCTCTTTCAAAGCTATTAAACCCGATACAACCACAAGCTCCACCATGATGATCACAAATTTGACAAACAGTTTACCTTTAGTCTCCCCATGATGTGCAAAGACATGCATGTTCTTTGGGTCTTGTCAGCCTGCTATCCCTCATCCAGCATCCCGAACATCTTGGGAGAAAGCTCGGATACGATGACAACTATTTATGACTGGTCAACTGGCACCACGCAAGCATGAAGGCTGGGGATATACACTATAGCTAGCTCCTTCGCCCACTTACTTTCACCATTTGCTTATCTACCTTGTACCTGCAAAAGGACCGAGAAAACAGAGTGTGCATTGTGATGTTACGGAGTCTGCCTTTTCGGTCCGCACCTTTTGCTCCACAACCCGCCAAGTTCTGGGGCCTCCAGTTTCTCGGCTCCACGCGTCATCACATCATACAAGCAAACCAGCTATTTTAAAGTCGTTTTATTGACCCAATTGCTTGACGTACTACCAGCATGTTGAAAGATCCAGTACTGGGGAAACCGGAAAATATTCACACTATTAGTAGTGCAGGTGGCATTCAGAGAAGTTTGGTAACTATCAGAAAGCTTACGCCACACAAAGTTTGCCCGATCGACCCCGCGTAACAACGCCTCCTGCCATCTGAAAATTTAAAAGCGGACTTATGACATGATAATTGTGGGTTCAGCTAGACCAAAATCTTATATTGGTCTTGACCGATGTATACCTAGCTAAGAAGCAAGAATAGGGTTGAAACAGAAGATTGTCCGGCATGACAAGGCTTTGTGAGCGTTTACGGGGTGACCTTTATCCACTTCCCTCAAGTTCCATACAACTACAATGATGACTTTTGCAAGTCAAAATGAATTCACAAATTATCAAACGTAGAAAAAGTACATTTTGGCTTTATGCGCGTTTGTCCAGCGCAAGGCAGTTTTGACGACCTGTTCGTCCAACTCCAGCGTCAACTTCTTCAGTAAATACCGGGTATAATCCGATACTTGACGATATCGGTATACCTCTTCCAGTCAGCACCATACTTTCTGATACACTTCTCCTCGTCTCTTCTCTCACGGTGTACGAGCAAGATGGCAAAGTACACGAGGTAGAAGTAAGTGAACAGCATTCCCCAGCCTCTCGCTGAGCCTTGAAGGATTTCAACATAAGAAGTCGGGCCATTGTAGACAAACGACTTATCTGCCATAGACATGCCCGTCGCAGGAGCAATGGATGAATGCTGGATGAGGTAGCCTGCGACACCTGTTGGCATACAGTAGGCCCATGCTTGGATCCAGTCACCAAAATAGTTGATATGACGAGCGGTTCCCCACCATCCCGAAGTGATGAGCTTCGAGCCAGATGCTGTCTCAATGTACTTCAAGTGTGCAATGCGAGAGTCCTTAGGGTCGGTACGGAATCGATTCTTCTCGTTGTTGGCGCTACGGAAGATGTAGTACCCCGTGCCAAGGGCTCCAAAAACCTGGAGGCAGCCAACAAGACCAAGAGAAAGCGGGTAGACAGCGAGATATCGTGCTTGGATGGAGTAAATGAAAGGTACCCAGACGAGATCTCCGAAGGCCAGCATGAAACCAAATCCATCGGTCGTAATGTCCATTGTTGTGAGGATAGCAGATTCCATCCAATAGGCATCGAGGATGTAGAGAGTTTGGAAGCCAGTGACCAACACGATACTATCCGTGAGGTGCCCATAGGTTCTGTACTGGCGTGCGCAGAAAGTGAGGTTGAGTATGATCCAGCCCAACATGCCTGGCCGTAGCTCACAAAATTCCTTGATGTCAATTTCGCCGAGTACGGGAATCGTTATGCGTGGGTTCAATTCCCTTCCAATGAACCAGTCGTATAACATGTTTCCAGATATACCTCCAGCCGCCAATTCTCGTTTCTCGACATTTTCTGGCTTGACGCTGAAACTACGAATATAGACGAAGGTTGCGAGTGCATATGCGATAAGGATATTTGTCGTGAGGATTTGGAGATAGTTGTCGTAGATAAAAGTCCAGACAGGGAAATTCGCGCCTTGAGCTGCCGTTCCTGCTGCAAGTATGGCTAGTGTGGTTATGGAAGAATTCCATGCTACATCGGGTCAGTCTCAGAGCACAGTAAACAAAGTTTCCAAATTACTCACTATTGAACTTATACTTGAGCTTGCCTCCAGATAGTAGCTCAGTCCCCTCGACTTCCTCTCCAGGAAGAAACCTATGCAGCACGAGAGAGAGTAAGTAGTATCCCAACACTTTTGCAGTCACATCCCAATTTGCGAGGCCCCATACGCCTTTGGCAGGCCATCCAATCTCGCGTTTGAGGTTTTCGATTGTCAAGGTCGAAGGGGCGAGGGCGGATGGCACTGGGCAACCAGATATATCGTTACAGAGGAATGCTGAGACATAGCAAGCTAGTGGCAGACCGAAGGAAATAGCAAAGGCACCAGGTCTAAAGATAGGGAATCAGATGACAAGGCTGACAGAATTTGCGGGGGATCTACTTACGGTCCCAAGAATTCGTAGCCATGGAAGGCATGAGCAGCAGCTGTTTGCTTGCCCACAACAGCTTTCGATCCATTGGGCATCTTGACTGTTGGATAGGAAACAAATTGAAGGGAACAAACCGAATGTCCTGATCTATTGTTTCAAGGTGTCCATCGACGAGGCTTTATGTCGATATGGAATTGTTGAAATTGCTGCCAATTGCGGTCGAAAATCAACATGACACCAGTTGACTTGCATCGGCTCGAAAGAAGCCGTTCGTCTTCGGATTGATCCCTGTCGATGATGAACTTGATTTCCCAGATCGAGGCTAGTACGAGGATGAGCCGTGCCACATGCATGTGGCTTGTAACGCCGACGACTCACAAGAGGGTATACTGTTTGAAGTAATAGGAAGAAACATCTCTGTCAACACGAATACGTATGATAATCTGGCTCAAGATATTCGTAGAGCACCTGCTTTTCTCCTTTGAGCCAATATTTTACTTGACAAAGAGCTTCGTGAATATGACGAAAACAGGGAATGATAAATTAATAATAAGTTGTAGTTTGCACTTAAATGGTAGTCAAGTACACGAATTAAGGAAGCTACTGTACAGTAGAGACTCTGATAATTTTCATAGAGGAGATCAATGTAGCCTTCCCAAGAGGTAGGATTGATGCAATAAGAAATGCTGGTCTTGAGGCTGATCACGTGTGGTGGTACCTGCTTATTTGGTTTACAGGGATTAGGCGATCTGTCTTTCCAAAGGCAACCAGTGAACTTGCGATGGCCCGACACGCAACGAACAATCCACGATCCTACTTACTATTTCACAGTCATCATTTTCAACTTCATTTTCGAGATCTCCCATTCCAACTTCATCGAGCATCTGTCTTTCATTCAAAGAATTAGGAAACCCGTTGCGCCCCAAGGCGCAGGGCAATCGATCCCCCAACAAGCTACGACGCAATGTATTTCCCGAGACTTCCAGCTTCCCTCCTTTTCGCCCTTGCATTACACAGCAGAGGCTCGACAGCTGCCGACGAAAAAGTGGTGGAGCCCTGTACTGCTGTCTCATCGAGCGGTTCCTTTTACGATTTAAGACCACTCTCAATAGTCCCTCTGAAGGATGGAAAGAAGGCAAACAAGAATGATAAAACGACCGATTATCATGCGAAAGGCTACGACATACCATATAATTTTACCTTGAACATATGCGCTCCTGTGGTAGAAAAGCAGGATGATTTCGCTGGTATCAAGGAAAAGTTGGCGCACAATGTTAGCGCCTTCTATGAGCAAGGGGACCAGAGATACTCAATAGGGTCAGTAGCTCTCCTTGAGAGTTTGTTACCCCTCCAAGCTAACTTCAAGATAGGCAGCAATCATCAAACCTCACAATCCGAGGAAAGCGGCTTGTATTGCAATACATAAACGGTTCGCCTTGTGGAGGGAGTAGGAAGAGAGCCGCGAAGTCTGACGATGACGACGATGATAAAAAGAGCAAGACAGAGGGGTCCGGAAGAAAATCTACCACCATATCATTTCACTGCGACAAAGACCCCCTTGCTAAAGCACCGATCGTGAGCTTCGTCAACGTGGATCCCGACGAGTGCTCGTATGTGTTTGAGGTCTTGTCGAAAGACGCATGTCTTGGAGCTCCTCCCGCAAAGCAGGGCGTTGGACCCGGCGCCGTATTCTCAATCATTGGCATAATTGCCATTCTAGTCTATTTCTTAGGAGGTGTATTTTATCAGCGAAACGTGGCGCACGCAAGAGGATGGAGGCAATTACCGAATTACAGCATGTGGGCTGGAATTGGAAACTTTATAAAGGTGAGCTGGTTTACTTGCATCCAGCGGGGCAGGCAGAGAATATTTCCTCGCATTGCAAGTGTTCGAGAGGGAATTCTACCTACGATGGAGGTGCGGCCTCTGATGGCTCCGAGGAAGACGCATAAGACTTATATGTCGAGACAGTCATGGGACTCGACACATCTCTCATAGTATTGGCTTCAGTAATCTTCTTTGTCCATTCAAAGTCTCAAATCACATCTCGGATCGGAAAATAAAGACCGGTGGCGGTCCCTGTACAAACACAATTTCCTATGTCAATATCGCATATCGGAGCAAAAGCATAGAGCGGGCATTTAGGATAGTGTAGTTGTACCTAAAGCGCATATTGGGGCTTTCAAAATTCATTTGTTCTACCACTATCCACTGTCACACAAAGTCAATTTTATTTCTCGAGGAGCTTCGCTAATTATATCATTCCATAGGACATCTTCATCATCGCAACCTCATCTTGCTCGCGTTGTCTTCCCACGCACCGTGGATACAGTGCCTTGTCAATTTCGGCGAACGATCGCACAGCCACCCGAGGTCGAGGTAACAACGGCCGCGGACCGGAAGATGAGAATAGGCTAATTGACCAGCTGGATGAAGAGTGGGATGATTAAATGCAACATACGACATGCATGTTTGAAGACGGAGAAAGGCGTTGCGTTTTTGGGCAGATATTGGATTTGGACGCCATTTTTCGGGGATCGCATGTCATTTCATAACTAGATGAGCTGTGATAAGGATGCACTATAAACCACGAGGGCAGCTGATTTGTATCATAGCAAAGCATGGCATGGAGTTGGTAGTAGGGTTTTTGAGATAGATTTTTTAACCATGATTGTCCTGTCATTGAACTTTCTAACCTTTTGTATACCAAATATGAGCGAACAAGTCTACCCGAACGATACTAGCTTCCAAACAGGGTCAGCCAAAATTCAGAGACTATAATCTTAGATCTAGTCGCGGATGGGCAGCAGCCTCGCTTAAAAACTTTGCACAGAGCGCGCACATATTAAGAGAGAATTAGTCTAACTGTCGCTCCTTAAAGAGTACGCAATAATTACAGAGGAGCTATGCAAAGAGGAGTATACGCAGCAATATATACACTAATTGCGGGATTCCTGATCGAATACTAGTCTATGTCCTCCATGTAATCAACAGTACGTAATACTCACCAAGGGGTTCAGCAGTTTACGGGAGGGAGTCAATACTCTGCTTTCTTAATATTGGGAGCGTGAAGGAAAATGTGTGATGACGCGTTGATATCGCCCTTTGGACTTGATTGGGAATTGATATCATGCGGATGGGGAGGATTAGGCGAAGGAATATTGTATTTCATGTCCTAGGTAGCTATGCATTAATGAACGAAGAGTGGATTCAAGAAGAGCATAGGGATGGGATGGATGTGTATTTGCAAAGAAACTGCTGGCATGGGTCCATGATGTAGCCAAGTAAAAGTGTTCCAACAGAAAGAGCTAGCAATTGAGATTTTGAGGAGAGCTTAATTTAGAAGGTCCGATTTATGATGTGATGCCCACTCAATGATTCAATGATAACATAGATTTAGCACCTCGACTATAGATGGTTTAGAGGGCACGAAGGTTAGGCTAAAGATATCGAGTCTTGCGTGACTCCCTTCTTCCTCTCTTTCATGCTCTCCTTGATAGAATTATGACCATAATACTTTAAATCCTCACTGCTCCTATCACAACCCAGCCGGCAAGCACTATTCCCAATCTCATCTACTTTACAGACCGTCACCTGGAGGGTCTTCCCATCCACATCCAACACAGCACGCCGATCAGATTCAGGTTGAAGCGTGCTAGAATGGATACCATAAGCATGCAAGCACTCCTGGATAGTTTTCGCCTGTTCGGCAAAGGTAACCAAAGTGTCCGCTCGAGTCACGACGTGAATGGTAGCGATATTGACATGTTGGCTGAGACGCCAAACATGGAGTTCATGTATAGATATCACACCATCGATAGATTCGAGGTCTTCTTTTACTTTGGAGACATCGAGGCTTTTTGGCGCACTTTGGAGGAAGGTTGGGTAGGTGTCCCTGACTAATAGGCTCGTCAATTGGAACAAAATTTTAAGGGGAATGAGGAGCATACTGATACCATAGGCGAGATACAAAATCATGATCGAGATTCCGATTCCAACGCCGGGGTCTGCATAGTAACGGCCGTCGTATTTGGTTTGCCAGATTATGATGGAGGCAAGCATGACGCCGATGTTGTTGATTGCGTCGGCAATTACGTGCTTGAGGATGCTGACCGTGGCAGAGTCATGGCTTGCTGTGGGCTTGAAGGTGTGATGGTGATGTCCTGGATGAAAATTAGGCGACTGTATGTCAGTTCTTTTTGATAAAATTATGTAGATCTGAAGCCTACCATGTCAGAAGGGGTCGTTCCTAGTGTGGAGTGACTGTGGCTTTCATGAACTTCATGCTTATGAGTGTGATCGCGTCCGCAAGGTCGATCCACATCTTCATTATCTTGTCAGCAGTGTTGCTCATCAACACCTTGAAGATATCAAAACCAACCTCTGAGAATCAAAATACAGCCAACATTAAGTACGAACCCAGTGACTCCAACGATCAGCATCAGTAATGGCTTCTCAACCCCTATACCGCGATTAATGTACGACTAGAACATTCACTTTATATGGAACCTACTTTGGAGAGTAATGAAACGTTCTATTGATTGTAAAAAGACACTGATACCTAGCGCTAGTAAAAATACACCATTGAAGAAGGCTCCGAGAAGTTTTGCTCGTTGCCAGCCATAAGTATAATCTTGCGGATAGTCATTGCGATTTAGTGCCTTGATATGGTCAGCAACGGTTCTCTCGGGTGGGCAAGTAGGACAACCTTGATAGCAACAAGGGCGACTATGTAAGAGATCAGATCGTTCAACTTAAACCATAGCATTAGTTTTTGAACTGTAGAAAAAAATCTTTGGACCTTACATAGTGGAAAGCATCGGCGATGAGAGCAAGAGAATGAGTCTTGAACCCAACTATAGGTTTCCTTTATCAGATAAGTATCGCGTGTCATGTGTTATTTTCAACTCACTAGTAAGTTCCGTGAGAAAGAAAACGGTGGAGATAGCAAGGACCGCAGTCAGTTTAGCCTCTTCGGTCATATCAAAAAGCATCGTAATGGTAAGGTTTCTTTGAATAGCCAGCAGGAAGCAGTCCAAAAAGTATTAAAATTGTGAAGGAGAAGATACCTCCAGTGATAGATATATCAAAAGTCACCACTGACACTAATTCCTCCCAATGAAATCCGTCTTAACCAGCAAGGTATTTGTGTGCTGGTATCACTGCATCAGGTACAGCGCCCAATCAGTCCATATGATTGCCCCATGGCAGCTTGCGTGCAGTACCGCTGGAAACATGCTGCTTCTTTCCCACGGACTGTCGCATTAGAGTCGAGAATATTCCATACGTTGACAGGAGGGAGAGGTTGTAGCTTGATTAAACGGTCCGATGTTGTTATTTATGAAAGGGATGTTCGTGAGTTGCTTTCATCCAATCAGGTGCGCGGCTCCCTTGCTTGGTACCCCACATTTGGTCCATGTCGATTCTCCCTCGAGCTCTATTTCCACCTCAAGTCATCATCTACGAGTGCCGGAAATCTTTACTGAATCCCTTCGAAGCAGCGTGGACCGTGATATCTGAGAGGTACCATGGTTACGCGACTTTGTCGAATGAGGAATGAACTTCACTTCACTCGAGTTGTCTATATGATAGTCTCACTAGGAAGGAAGGAAGCACACAGCCCTTTTACATTGGAGCCACATAAAATCGAGAACATAAAGAGAGACACCTAAAATCATTGAAAATTTTTGTCCGAGTGAGGTGGGATCCCGGAGTTCACGTAACAACAACACTATCGTGCATGGGGCCAGTAACCAATTGATGGCGTCCGACCATTATCATAAACACGAACTCAAGATGTCATCCCAAGCCTGTCAGACTCATCAGAATGGCGAGATTCAAGAATGCACACCGAAGATCCAGGAGAACAGCAAACAACAAATTGGTTTGGTTGCCTAAAGGTAGATAGTTGAGCAAGCTGATGTGACTCCCTGGATGTCCTGGTCCATGGTCAGAGAGAGTGTGTGTGCAATAGAACGCTCTAATACTATGCACAACTATCCACTGATACGCGATTCCATGGTAATCCTAGTTGTTCTACGCATGTTTTAGAAAACCAATGCTTCCACGAGTAATATCTGCAGTCAAGTCACAGAGTGGGCACATATCACTTTTCACTTCAAATTCCGGTGCGAAATCACATTACCAAAGTAGATACCCATATCAATAATTCTAAGAGTGACATAACATCTGGAAATCCTGATCTACTGGCTCCTTAATGTCTTTCCAAGGATTTGAGGTACTTCTTTTGAGGTTTAGCCTTCTGAAGCCAATGAATTGCATTTCTTAAATATCGCCACTAGTAGTTGGCCATCAAAGGATCTTGTTGACTCAAAGGTCATTTTTCAAGCTTATCCTACGTATTATACACACTGGCAAGGGGGATCATACCGGATTATATTAATAGTGGTTGCGGCCATATGGTAATTGTCTGAATATTACGGACGAATGTCACATAATTCACCTCCCCTATATAGACACTCAATTACCCCAACAGCTAGAAGTTCCAGATCCAAAAACAGTTTTGTTAGCATCAAAGACAAAATTTCTTGATCGTGAGAATAATGACTCCTGCTCGCTCATAGGTTTCATGGAAGTGAAGTATGTCAAAAGACTCCAAACGTAATGTGGTCTTTTAAATTGTTGCTTAGACAGAACAACGTTCTGGTTGTGCATAAGAGCCTGGATCTTGCTCATTAAAGATATCTTGTTATTATAATATCCAAATGGGGCCTTATATCTCGCTTGCCTGTGCCACTAACTTCATTGTAAGCATCAGTTATCCCTTTATGGCAGTGCTGCTAGATCTTGTCACTAAATCTTCGGGTGCTAAATTTAGGCTAATGAATATCATCTCCGCGAATATTTCATCTTGACATTCTCAGAAGGCAGTTGTGGTCGATCTATTCCGCTTTCACTTTAGACAGCCTACAACCCGACACGTTTCATAACCTCTCATCACGTTACCGCCTAGAAGCGATTATTTTCAGTTGTTTATTCAGACTTCTTGATTCTAAGGATCCTACCATGCAGGCTGTCAGTTGATTTCCTCGCCGCGCAGATCGGGCCTGATCCAAACTCCCAGGAGGAGGGACAGCCTCCTGAACCTGTAGCTCCACCAAGCGGACCTCGGTTCAAACTCCCTTCTCGTCCGCACGCAAGGGAGGTTAGAGATGCAAGGAGTGTAACTTCTGCAACTTCAGCGACTCTAAGTCATGCTTTAGACTCACAGGAATGACTTCTTGCATGGCTGCCAAGCCGACGTAGAGACGAGACTCACGTTGCTTAAAAGTGTGACGAAGGATAAGAGTAGGGAACTTGGCGCCATGAATGAAAAGGTTAGAAAGCGTTTGACTGGGGTCGTTCTGGTGGGTTTGAGCAGGATATAAGGGAGGTGCGAGCGAAGCAGTATCTCGAGCAACAATTGGGTAAGTCGGCTAAGGAGGAGGCGAGGAGGAAGTCGGGATGGGAATTACAATAGGAGAGATCAAATGCTCTGCTCGAACTCACCTCGAGAGACCTGGATGTTGATATCGTAGAGAGATTCCTTTAGCACGAGGATATGGGCCTAACAGTAGTCACAGCGCCATAATAGCAATATTAGAAAAGGATGTCTCGTTGACGTTGACTTGAAGGTATTTTAGGGATATTGAGGGGGCAGTATGTGAATTTCCGGGTTATCTCCACATATCTTTTTGGTACATGACTCGGAATGAAGATGCAGGTATTCTGGGCCCTTACATATTGTCTCAAAATGCTCTTTCATTTGTTCCTCGGTCATCACGTATACGTTACGCCTTTCACTGACCCTCTGCGCACGACATACTCGCTTCCACGACGAGAGGGCAAAGGGTGGCTGCAGCTCGTACCTTTTTCGTGGTACCCAACAGCAAAATTATTGGTCAATTTCATGGACTTGGAATTGGGAGAGTCGTTACGTGAAAAAGTGCTCATTCTTCCCGTTCCTTACTTTCCAATTCTTGCGCCCCTTGCGGTTTGATGGGTGGCTGAAGTCACAATCATCTGAGCTCTATATGCAAGGGACAGCTCGTACCTTCTAAGAGGTAGTACGAGCCTGTTTGAAAGTCGATCATGGCAACAATTTATTCTGGCGTTTGACAGTCAAGCCTTCCGCTCTCCTCACATGGTCATTTCTAAGCAGGCTTCTTCATAAAAGCTGGTTAATGGATTCGTGCTGGGCCAAAGTTTTCGCACTGATGGAACACTACAGTTTCCCTGTATCGCATTCTTTTCTTCCAAGTGATCAAAGCCAAAATATTATAAAGCTGCTAAATACCGATTCTGACTCTATTAAGGTGAGAGCTGCGCAATTGTATCCAGCTACCTATCTGAGCAGTGTGCAGCCAAAGTGAGAGTGAAGTCACTCCACTTAAGAATGATGTGAGCTCTCGGAAAGATGCGTTGTAAAATTGACGGGCTTCCAGCTGAAAAACAATCGTAAAGTCTTTTGGGCTAATTCAAGTGTTACTATTTTCATGTCGTCCTTCGCATATTGGTTAGAGATCTCTTGGCGATCACCAGGGTACTATCTGAGAAGACCTTCCAACATGACCCTTGATACTCAATACCTCCCTTTCGCTCTGTCTTGTGGAGCAGTTACTGTGAGACATCTTGCTAAGTACTTGATATTTCCTCGCCTCGGCTCATAAGCGACAAGGTTTCACAGCATATTAAACAACGAAGTGGAGCCGACCTTCTCCATGGAAATTTAGCTTGACGAATGTCTAAAAGTCAACGCCCCAGTTTCAAGTTAATGAATTTGTCAATTAAAAAATCAAGGAGTTCTTCCTTACACCATGCACTCCCCCGAGAAAATGCGTTGCGGCCATGTTCTCGGCCACTCTCGAGTCAAATTCAAAGCGCAATGGGTAGGCTGCCAAACAATGGCAGATATCACAAAGCGTGCTTGACAGGAAACGTATATGAACTCCATTCTTTCCATTTGCAAAATTCCTCTCGCTCAACTCAGGTAGCAGCTTCACTTTTCACCATTTCAGACAGATCATTTACTTTACTGCCAACGAGATACGACCACTTCACGACGCTATGTATTTCAAATCCTCTAACACCGTGGCTCTAGTAGTCCTCGTGTAAAGCATCTCAGCTCTCTCCACAGATACTTGCTAATGGCCGTGTAGCAATTCAATTGTCTCGGCCATTCCTCACCAGTGCGTCTCAACCATTACCTTCACCCAAATCGTCACATCCACCGTCACTGTATTTGGCTCATCGACCTTTTCAGTTGCTAGCAACAGTGCCGTTTCGACTTCTCACATCGAGTCATCATCCAAAGCCACGAGTCAAAACAGTGGCGTGACTGCCTCGAGTGCGCCTTCGATTTCGTCTTCGTTTCTCGGCACAGGCTACTTTCCGAACAACACTGCTAGCGTTTCCACATTTGTAACACAGGGCACTGGAACTCTATCGTCGGTATTTGCAACTGAGCGAACCTCCAAGTTCACCCTGCCTAAGACACCCATTCGATTTACCACCAGTGGATCATCAAGACCTTCAACGGCGAGTATCGGGGGTAACTCAGGTGCTAGCACGAGTATTGGAGTCTCCATCTATACTAGAACCAGTTTACAAACAACACTCGTGCCTGCATCGACATCTTTGCCAGGAGGAGGTACCACCACTGTAACCTCATACAGACATCTGCCGTTCCCAACATCCAGTCAGTCGATAATTCCAACGAGCAGTAATTCAGGTGACAGTCCAAAAATTACAAGCTCCATCATTCCCATCTCAGCATCTGGATTTATAACTTCTTCTTTGGTTATATCAGAGTCAACAACTACACCTTACGCCTCTACATCATCAACCACGAAGATTGGAGGGGATTCCGAGGCTATAACAAGCCAGCAGAGCTCTGTGGCCCAATCTCCATCCGGAATGACTTCGACCTCAACACTACCATTATCATCGCAAACTCCAGGAGCATCAGACCAAACACCACAACCAATTCCAACTTATGGCAGATATCCAAACCATCGCGCAGTCATTCGACACCACGGTGGATATCAGGAGGCCCAGGAGGGAGAGGGGCCATGGGCTTATTGGAAGAAAGCTTGATTGAGCCTCCCAGGTTTTTGGCAGGAGGGTCTGCGAATGCTTGGATAACTTGACGGTTTGAAAATGTTTTCTGTTCTTACCTTCTTTCTATTGAGCTTGTCTCTGATACCATTTTGTTACTGTATCTTTATCTTCCACCAAATATCATGAACTCGGGAAAATCATGGACGAGCTCGCTTCATCGAGCCTCCTTCCACAGCCCTATTAAATTAAACTCCTGCCCACGCTGACAAACTTCCTTATCAATTGGAATCTCATCACTCGGGCTTGTCTTGTCAGCAATGCCAAGTGTCATTCATGCATGAGTCTCGCAAAGTCGGGAGATAGCGTCTTTTAATTGGTGGGTGGTGATCGCCTGAGGGACCATCCGACGCAAAATCCGGGTGTGGGTTGAAGGTTGAGTTAGTCTGGAGTCGCGATGCATAGATTTTGATTAGAAGTCGCGATGAGGATGGTTATGTCCTTTGTGGTGCATGAATTGGTATGGTGGAAGTAAGAGTTCGTGGGTCTTTTTGAGGTGCAGGTTTGGGACATAAGAGGGAGGTGTCTACTATTTAGGAAGGGGATTGGATAATATAGATCAGCAATTCATTGGAACTCATTGGAACTTATTTAAATTAGGTTACCGCAATAGCCAAATCTCGATTTTTCAACCTTGAGACGCAACTAAGCTCCTATAATTTCCAAATCTTACAATGGCACCATCATCCTTTAACCACGACACCACCGGACTGGAGGTAGTTGAAAAATACGCTTCAGAAGTTGCTGGTAAAACCGGTTAGTTCATTCTTCTCGAGATTCGAGCTCTTCCCTAACAACTATCAGTTCTTCTCACAGGGCCATCCCCAAAATCAATTGGACATGCAACACTCGTTGCTCTCGCCGGCTGCAAAAAGCCCACCCTCGACCATCGTACTCATCGGCCGCTCCCCAACTAAAGTCGAACCAGTGATCGTAGAGCTCAGATCCCTCGCTCCATCCACTAAGATCCTCTTCATAGCCTGTGATCTTAATAGCCAAACTTCCATCCGCGCCGCCGCCAAGGAAATCAACGAGTCCAGCGATATCAAGCAAATCGATATTTTGATTAACAATGCTGGGATTATGGCTTTAAAGGAGTATGAGACGACGGAGGATGGGATTGAGAAGCGGTTTGGTTGTAATGCCGTGGGGCATTTTTTGTTAACAAATTTGATTTTGGGCAAGATTTTGAAGGCCAGGAGAGGGGCGAGGGTTGTTAATGTTAGTAGTACGGGGTACGAGTTGGGGGGTGTGAGGTATGATGACTATAATTTTGAGGTAAGTGGAAATATTACCTGTTAGATGAAGAGGACAGGTTGATATTCTGAATAGAATGGCAAAGTCTATCACGAGTGGCTCGCCTACGCACAATCCAAGACTGGAAATGTCCTTCTCACGGCAGCACTGGCGGAGAAATTGAAGAGCAAGGGCGTGATCAGCTTTGCCCTGCAACCTGGCTGTAAGTGCCATAAATATTTACACTTTTAAGAACCGGATTGACACAGCAAAGTGGTTCTTGAATCGAACCTGAGCAGCCATGTATCCGATGATTCTTGGATGTCAGCTCTGGACACAGCTTCTAGTGCGACCGGGGGCCGAATGACCGAGTTGGAGAAGCCAAAGACAAGAGAGCAAGGCTGCTCTACAACTCTTGTTGCTGCCTTTGACACAGATATTGTTAGTAAGTACCTCGGTTTCTCTAATTAGTGATAAGGAGATGCCAATCGTTTATAGGCCATTCTGGTGGGTTTGTGATGGATTGCCAGCCAAAAGAGATCGCTCAAGGGTATGCCAAGGGAAAGGACAACGTGGATAAATTCTGGACTTTGTGTGAGATGCTTGTCGGGGAGAAGTTTGACTTGTGAAAATCTTGTACAATTAGCCTATCCTGAATTTCATCGATAATATCATCTTCAGCGATGAATTTCGTCTCCGTGGCAGATATAAAAGTTTGGGGAATGATCTCTGAATTGCGGAAGAGGTTGCATTGCCCCATTCGTTGAGGTGGGGCATATACGAGTATAAGTCATCAAAATATTTCCAAACTAAACTTTCGAACATCACGATCAAATTGACACATCAACAACTTCACCACCTTCCAGTCCTCCGGACTTTGCCATATATTGTCGAAACCCCATCCTGCATATTGCACACGATAGAAACGATCTGCTACAATATCACTGTACCTGCATCGCGCGCGTCCGACATGACCGTCGACATGCAAAGGCCCAGGATAACGCGAAAGCGCAAAATCGGACATCCACATCATCGTATATAACGCCAGCAATTGAGAGCCATTTAGACTGCCAAACTAGACCCGCGATAAACATCTCTTGATTACGTGGAGCCAGATGTATAGAAATCAGAATCATGGAAACAGAAGCGAAGTAGTGACGGAATACAGAACAGAATCCTCCCATTTTTGCAAAAACAGCTGGGGAAGTCTACATAGTACCAAGTATCGATACTTGACTTCGTTTCTACTGCAAAAGCCTCCTGCACCACATTTTCTTGACCTAAGGATAACCTTACGTATGGTTGTTCGACTACCCAACCCCTCTCCAGCCATCGAATTATATACTCGAGTAGCCTCGAGAGCGAGAGCGGCCAGTGCACAACATACTTCGTACAAGGAAGCAATACCCATATTTAGTAGCTCTCTCTGCCAGTCGGTTTCAGAGTTTCCGAAGATCTTGGCCAGCGTGCATATACTTTACCGGTGCATCTGCACCTCACAGTAGGTGCATTTACGCTAAGGTCACCCAACCAACGAACTCCGAGCCTCTTCAAGTTAGAACATGAGGTACGGAAGTTTCTTCTCTGCGTTTTTATAAAGAGATAAAAGCACATATGTACCTCGAGTATAGATGTGTTTGTTTATTCCACCATTCTATGTTCTGACGAACCCTGTTCTCGTTAATGCCGTCCCGGGTTGTTGTTTGATATCTGCGCTTTCTTGAGTGACGTGGCGGTACAATTTGTTTTCCATATCTGGCCATAAACCCTCGACCTTCTCGATTTGTTCTGAATGGTGTTTCAAACAAACACTCATGTCGGTTCGATGCTATCGGACCATAATCACGAAGATGTCTTGAGACCAGGAACATTTCACGAAAGAGTCATGAAATTGCTGGGAACTGCACCGCCTCCATCCGAAGGCATACCTGCAATGGCATCACGTAAGTCGAGTCCTTTGATAAACTTGATTCTGTGAAAAAACCAATGCGCTGCCACTTTTCTTGCACACTTCGGTTGCGTGGAATTTTGTGTCGCACCAAAATTAATAGGCAAGCAGAACCCGAATTGGTCGATCTATCAAACGCGACAGCAGTTTCGTTAGCCCCGGTCACATCACCAAACTTCATCACCATGCCACCCTCGGCCATGTCTGAGCTTTCGAGGCTGGAGTCTGAGTATGTTCAGCAAATGGAATCATTAGAGGTTCTACCTCAACGGGTGCAAATTCGCAAGATCAACGACGAAATTTACTCCAAGCAATCAGAAATATATACCTTCGAACAAGAATCCGCCGGCGCCCTCGATGGTCTTTCAAACCTGGAGATTGAGTATGCCACTCTCAAAGCCAAGTATGACCAAGATCTCCAGCAATTGCAGGAAAAGGAAGAAATCGCCAACAGCCTGCTTTCAGAAGCAAAAAATACACAGGATAAAATGAGAGCTCGAAAGGCCGAGCTGGAGGTCGCGGAAATGAAGCCATCAATTTTACGCCAAAGCATCACTCTCGACGAACTCGATATGGAAATCCAGGAGAAGAAGGGGAGGTCAGCAGTCGCGGAGGGCAAGATCGATGACTTGAGATCAAAAGCAGACGACCACCGAAGCATTCTGGAGGCTGTCGAGCAACAATTCAAAAACTTCAAACCCAGGTTCTCGGAACGAGTGCCAGCATACACGGAGCAAAGCCTGGGCAACATTCGGTCCTCCCTGGACATCATGGTTTCCATGCTGCTGGAAAGCCTGGAGAAGGCTGAGCTACTTCTGGAGAATGTCGTGGAAGCCGAGGAGAGAAAGGCCAACAGTTTTCAATTTGGACAAGCTGCAAAGACATCAGAAAAACGCCAAAGCATGTCCACCAGAAAGTCACGTGCCGTATTGTCACAAGAATTAGTAGAGAGTCAAGGCAAGATTGAGGAGATGATTCCGCTATACTGGGTTGGTCATCATACGCGAGCCTACCGGATGGAAAGGCTTCTTTGCGAAAAACGTGGCCAGAAACCTGAACTTCGACTTTTCGCTGCCGCGGAATCAGCTGCAAATGACGCGAACGCCAAAGCCGACGCTACCATGGACGAAGACTTCGAAGACCAGCAAGAAGATTACTCAGCCGCCTTCCAAAGCCTGTACGATATCCCCGTCCATCACGTCTGGGAACGCCGGGCTTTCACCATGTTCATCGATGTCATCAACTGGGGTAGCGATATGGCAGTATACCAAAGATCTTACAGTTGTGATAACTTCTGGCCATTTTACAATAAAGTTGTCGCTGCCATCTTTCCCGACTTCAAGATCGACAGCAATACCGCACTAGTCAAGAATGAGGAACTTCTAAACTCATATCAGATTCTAATGACCGAACACAAAGCTGGACGAGAGGCATATCGAGCACGTTTGCAGAGACTGAGCGCTCAGGGCAGCAAGAACGGAAGCAAGGGCAATCTGTTAAGACTTGAGGAAGAAGGCACGAATGTAAACGGTGTTGAGCAAGCACATCCTGGTCCGATACAACGACGAACTAGTATGGGCAAGAGTCTTACGAAGTTATTAGGGAATGGGGTATAATAAGTTGTAGTCGGATTTTGAGGTTGAATGACAAAATGGACAATGGATAATGATTGTAACGATGTTACGTGAAACAGGATATGCGATGGTAATATAGTAATAGCCATGACATGCTTGACGTCTGCAATTTTCCTTGATGTGTCCCGGTGTGGATAGCATGTTTTATGTGATTTTTGTCAACAAAATAATCTGATGTGAAGCAAGCTTGAGGCGTATCATGTTAGTGTTTACCTTAGAACCCTTGCAAAGTAAGGGGCACTTAAAAGTTTGATTTTGGCCCTCGGTATCAGAATTCCCAGCTTGCACTGAGCAATTTCGTGAGAGTCCAATTCATTAGTTGCTATGTTTGATATTGGCAAGACTTTGAAAGCTGAATAGGCGAGAATTAAACAAACCGTTTCAACCGAGGTCAATCTGCGTCTATCATCGAGACGAAATTCTGTACAAAATATTCTCAGCTGGTTTTCATGATATTACATACCATTCGGGTGATGTTTCTAATTATAGAATACGTTTCTCTCTACTTTAATGCCATTTCAGACAGCGTGGAAAATGTTATTCTCAATTCAAATTATCAGATTATATGGAAAAAATATAGATCAACTCAACACTGTCTTAAAGCTTCCACACTCACATATTAGAGCTACAACCACCCCAAAAAAATTCCTTCCCTTCTTTCAAACAACCTGCAATACCACTAGCCACTGGCACATGTCTTTCCACTCTTTCCACTGCTCCCTATTCATGTCACGGTTGTCGACCCTGTTCTGCCACCCGCCGCTTTACTCCTTTTTCAACCTCGCTTGACCGCTCAGACCCGCCCAAGTTACTATTTCACAATCGCAATGCATTCCGGCAGGTTCAGCTAACTTACCTATTCATATTGCGTAATTAGATGCATGAAATTAGTATAATTCACTAGCGCATGTCACCTAATTGGAGGAGTCATAGCCCATAAAGCACGACATTGAAAAGCGAAGGTATGGTGTTATACTAGCGCTGAATTGTTTGCTTAGTCTGGACATGGGCTCAATGTATGTCTTTGAAACTTCTTCGTTCCTTCATATCATTTCGGACGGAGACTGATTTTGAGCTGCACAAAGTTTTAGACTCGATACAGGCTCTCAGCACAACCTGGGATATTGCTTTTTCTGTTGAATAACGGTTTCCCCCATGGCTTAGAGTCTTGCGACAGAATTTTGGAGTCCAAATTTTAGCTTTTCGATACTTAAATACTTTGATCTCTGCTCTACACACAACAACACATCGATTTAGATTTCGGTGGAGACCGAAGGATAGTCAATATCTCTTCCCTTCGTGCGTTCATGCGAAAGTGCTTCATCTTAAGCACAACAACACACTGTCAAAGGCTTCCGAACAAGTACTGGGGATAGCGAGACTAGGTACTTCATAAAAACCCCTCCTTTTGTTTAAACTCAACTCACTAATACTCTAGTGGTGTTCGATCTTGTCAAATCTCCGGAGCGTTCACCATGGTGAAGAGATCCGCCAGCGACAGGCAGAAAAACATCAAACCCCCTTCGATGATGCAGCTTCTGTTTGCCATGCCCAGAGCAAGTGAGGAGGTCGTGGCCCTTCCAGATCACCCCACCAAGTCTGCTGCGCGACGATTCAAGGACAGAATTCTTAACAGAGACGGGAAAGCGCAAAAGTTGATTGATGCCGCCCCTGAGACATCGGAGCATTCTGCAAAAGCTCATGTCCCGGTTTTTACATGTCCTGGAACTTCTAAGCGTCACCAGAACGATGTCATTGAACAATTAAGAAAGAAACTCGTCACCAACAAGGAGGAGGCAGAAAATAGACTAAGAGACCTTTCTGACCAGCACGCAGCAGAAATTCGGAGGCTTGGTCATGATCAGAGGAATGATGTCGATAGACTCAATAAATCGTTGAAGGCTATAGCTGTTTATGCAAGTGACGAAATTGCTGTTCTCAAGCACGAGAAGGAAGAGCTAGCCAAGGATCATGAGAAAGACAAAAACAATCTGCAAGATGAGTAGCAGGACACCCGTCGCAACTGGTCTAAGCAAATCGGTGACTTATGTGCAAAAATCGCAAAGCTTGAGAGCGAGTCTGTCGTCAGCAAGGCGAAGATCAAGAAGTTGGAGAATCATAAAAGGGAGGGGGACATAATGCTCATCTATCTCAAAGACAGGTCAGACCCCGAGTTTTATTTAACCACTTGCTCCAAAACGATGCCCCCGGACGCAAAGACGACCACAGAGTTAAGGGAGAACGGAAGAAGGCGCTTAGAGGAACCTTCTCCGCCCCCCTCCACTCAACTATCGGACACCTTGCTCCAAAGTATCCGAAACCAGGTCCTCTACTTAGAGCAAGAGTGCCGTTTAGTGAAAATAGAGCTGGCCGGCGAAGAGAATCGGACTAATATCGCGACCGAAAGAGCACTGAGAACCTCGATGGGAGTTATCGAAAGTTACAAAAAGAATTTAGTTTTACTGCAAGAGACAATCTCGAGCTTAGAAGAGAAAGTCGATAAGGGCAATGAGGTTCAGTTAAAATTAATTCAGAACATTAAGACTTCGAAGAAGATCACCAATCAAAAGAATAAGGAGATGGACGAAACCTCAACACTTTATATCGAGAATCTAAAAGACCAAGTGTCTGCACAGAGCGAGGATATTGAAAGACTCATAGAGATGCGAGACGACCTCATTGGAGGCAACAAAAGTTTGGCAGTGATGAGCACAGCGTTACAAAACTCTAGTAGTGTTAATTTGGTCTCGACTCAGGCAAAGCAGTTAGATGAATACGAGAAGCTTGTACATTTAGAGCGCAAAAATACTGCAAGCACTCGGACAGCATTGCTGCTCTGCGGAAGGAACTACGGGAGCACAAGATTCTTCTAGCGTACTCAAGGCCAGAACTAAGGATGTTCAGGATCTCAAAGCAAAGCTGTCAGCGGAAACCGCTAAACTCCATGATTTCGAGCTCACAATGACCAAGGAGAGGGCCCTGCTGAGAAAGAGCATAGCAACGTTCGAAGGCAAATTTTCTCGCTTCGGTAACGAAACCAACTTCGCAGAGATTGCGCACGCAAGAGCGCTTCAGCTTCTGAATATCCAGATCGATCGCTTGACTCGAGAGAATAAAAGTCTGAAAGCTCGTCCCATCCAACCACCTAGAAATAGTGTTGAATTAGCGAATCGGCTGCAAGCTAAACTTGACAAGCTGACAGATGATCTCCAAGCCAGAACGGATAAACTCGATATCATTAAAAGTGAGGTTGTTAGGAAGGATAGCATTCTCAAAGAGCGAAAAGAGAAGATCGGCTCTCAAGCTGCGGATCTCAAAGAAATGCGAAAAGAACTCGATATTGTCAAAAAGGAGCACCAAAAGCTCCAAGCTGATTCCGAGAAGGGCTCTGTTGAAGCACAGAAAAGATCTGTCAAGGAAAAAGAAATTGCTCTCATAACATGCAGAGAATCCCTTCGTGATGCGAAAAATATGAAAGCCAGTCTTCAGGAAAAGGTTGAAAAGTTACAAAAGAAAGTGGCAAAACTCTCGAGGCGAGTTAATGATCTCACAGATGGTATGAATGAGGCAAAAGCTCTGTGGGATAAATTCCAGCCCATAATCGAAATTGGCGTGCACGTTCGCAACCAAAAAATGGAACAGAATAAACTTCTATATGAGCAAAACATCACTCATAAAGCAAGGCGTCGGCCAGTGGAGCTCCGCCGTGAGCAGCGAAGTTGCCAAGTTCGACGAGAGGCCGATCTCCCAATGCTTCCTCGGTCCGACTTCTGTCGATATAAAATTGAATACGGGGTTGACGCTTATCTCGTGCTTAAATGCCAGTGCCAAAAGCTGTTCGACCTCTTAGCATGGCATGGGTGGTTGAAGTCGAGGTCTCTGGCAACGCTCGACAAGAGAGGGTTCTTTGAGATCGTTGACAAGATAATGGAGATGGCGAAAATACCGGAAGATGGGACTTTTGTGGAATTTTTAGAGAGTGAGGAGGGTGAGGTCTTGTATGCAACGGCTAAGAGCATGTATGAGGCGGTGATGGGGGAGTACCACAGTGATAGAAAACATTGGTAGCTAAGCTCTTGTACTCTGCGGCATAAAAAAATGCTGGGAGACTTTAGAAAAATGACGGTCATCTGGAGGACTGAACGAGAATCGGAAATTTAACAGCTTTGGAAAGATATCGATGAATCTTGTTAGTCCTTCCACCCAATCTGTAGAGTTCGTAGGTGGGCACACGGGTTCTACTCAAAGCTCTAGGCTCCTGACACTGGCTAGACCGGGTTGGAGGTATTTCGAGTAAGATTTCGAAATGAGTAATGAGTCAATATCAATATCAGGTATGATATCGCTGGTTTCGCGATCAGGGAATACGCAGAATGCTTCAAGAGGATGATTGTTTGCTATAAAAGTCACAAGCACAGCCCAAAGTGGACGGGTTGAAAGCCGGAGAGTCCTTGACGGTGCGGCGCTAGGACGATAGTTGGATTCTGTTCTGTTCTGAGATATGACTGGGACCCGTCGCATGAGATCTAGGTTAGTAACAGAAATGCTTTGGCAATGCCGGATTTTGGACAAGGCTAGCGACAGGGCATGACATCAAGTTCGCTTATCATAAGGCATTCCTGATCTATTCCATATTTTCGATATTCGTTTATGCCTGAACACCCTCTACCGAGATCATCATGACAGTGCTCCAGTTAAAACAGCCAACATGTACCAATGTCGAGTTGACGCAAGGCAGGTCCAAAAGCAGAATGGGTTGAAATGCTGTCAAGTATGCCGATGCTCTTTGTATCAAGAATGTGACAGCGGCGATTACAGTAGCTATGCAAGAATACAGGGAACGACTTGTGACTTAGGTCTTTGCTTGCCAGCCTGAAATTGAAGAAGGCATCCGTGTCGAGAAATCTAGCTATCACTGTAATCAACTCGATGGGAAGCAACTTATGAGTGCTAGCATCATGTGTGTCGCTAAATGGTAAGGAAGTTTTGTTAATAAGACCACTGCTAGAATTGGGTTCTGAATATTCAAGGTCAACGTTTTCAATGTGCGTACGTAGTAAAAGAGGCACAGGTTGTGCAAGCTATGTGCTAAGCCATTTTAGAATTCCTAACCTCGACCACCAACCTTTCCAACTAACACGGGGACCATTTAGCAACATCTAAAGGTAGTATTGCACTTGAGAAAGCTTATCTCCTCTCCCGTTTTTTCGTGTCATTATTTTACGCCTTCTGATTCCTTCTGACAGGTTCTTGTCCAAAAATTTTGACAGTCAAACCCGAGGTTAGAAAAATGATAACACGAATACCTTCAATTTACAAGGAAAGTCTACACATCCTTGATATACGTATCTTCGGTTAATAGGCATGTTCAGCTGCTGCCACTACTACCTCCTTCTGAACAATCATTCTTGAACAAGCATTCTTTAGGCTATCAACGAAATAAACTCTATTTCAGAAACTGACCTTTCCAAGGGGTTATTTTTAGATAAATAGAACCACTTAAAAATATCACGGAGCCTTTTTATATAATAAATATATTATGTTTAATTTTTTAATTTTAAGGATGTTTAAAAAATGCCAAGGATCATTGGTACGTTTCTTCGTTTAGAGCTTACACCAAAGTTGAGAAAAATTAGGAGTACCTAAAAGTTGTACGCCACCCACCCCTTCCCAGGCGCTGGATAGCACTCTGGAAGAGGCTCAGGGGGCGAGGTAGGGGTGCTTTTGAAGATATCTAGCCTAGTGTATCAAATCTCTGATGCTTGGTCAAATATAGAAGAAAAAAAGTAATCATAGAAAACAACATACAGCAAGATAACATCCGGAGAATTTTTGAGATAATTTTATTAACATATAGCATAGCTACGCCCCCAAAACCATCGTTAGATACGTCTAATCAATAAAGGTTATTGTCACTCATAATCATATCTTCAGTACCCCCAAAATGTTCGTGTGGTTATTCATCATCGTGAAGTAGTGTATCTTGATCAATACTCCAGCCCACCAGAGCTACCTCTTCTCAGCATAGTCTGGGTCTCTTCACTCCTCGCCTCCTCAACAATGCCCTCTTGTGGAAGTTCAACCTCGTCCCTGATCCTGCTAGTCAAGAAAGCAGCGACAAGGGTGCTGATGCCACCAGCAGCGAGCACAACAGATATTGACCTATCACCTGGTACACCTCGTGGCTTCTGGAGAAATTTAAAGATGATGCTACTCCCAATTGTGGCAAGTATTTGGGGCGCAGCAATTGACATATTGTGAATGCCGAGGATGACTCCAGCTTGGTCCTCTACAGTTTCAGGAGAGTGTCCATTTTTGCGAGAGCGACGGAGAGCGTCGCGTTTGCTTACTTCGGCGCTGATGATGGCGAATGGTGCCCACAGCGTTAATGCCCAAGAGATACCAACAATGCCGATAAGTGTTGTTGCGGCGGCGATACTACGAACGATGAGAGTGGAAAACATGCAGGCTGCGAATATGCAATGACTGATGAGCCACGCACGGCGTAGAGTCAGCCCTGGAATCACGAGGCGCTCCAGGAAGCGGGAGAATCTAGTTGTGTAAATCCTCTGTGATTGTTCGGAAGTGGTAGATGTTTGGGTATCATAAGATGGTGCGATGAAGAACGGGAGAAGGACGTTCGTTGCAAGCGAGGTGATAGCATAGATGAGGAGGGCGAAAGTACCGACACGTGTAGCTTTCTCGTAGAGCTTGTCAATTTCATCCGGTGTCATGTTCGGATTCGCCTCCAAATAGGGTTGAACATAAATGTCGCCAATATAAGAACTGGAGTAAAAGAGTTGTGGGAAGAAGCCAATCCAAGCAAAGAACTGGACCTCGCAGACCTTCCGAGTTTGCGGTGGCAACCTCCGGATAGACGTGAAGACAGTCTTGAAGAAATGGATCAGACCTGATTTGTTAGATCCTTTTGGTGGAGCCGCTTCCAGTCTCGGGTCACGTTCCTTGATAGTTAATACACTCAGTGCCACTGTGCTGCCCAAAGCAACGCATGCAATGACACAGAGTACTTTGAATTGTGTATTACCCAAGAACCAAAGGTATTTTGGCAAGTCGATGTATCCTGCAACGTAGCCAATGATGTTACCAACACCAACCACCCGACTTGCCATAGAATTTGCAGCCTCTGGAGACATAATCAGTACTCTCGTCAACCTTCAGAGAAGTCAGCGTTTCGCGTACCTTGCTGGTGACTTGGAGCACAATCTAAAATGAAGGCTCTAATTCCGGCTTGGACTATAAACGGTCAGAACAAGGCCGAATACGTATCAAAAAGGGTCATACCGGTATTGATAGCAAAATCAAGGATGTATACCCAAAGGACTGCAACCACAATAGTAGTGACTTTAACTCCTTGAGACTCACGATCCGCGCCAAAGAGTCCTAGTATTCCACCAACAGTCTCTCTGACCCAGGCAAGAGCTAGAAGAGAAACAATAGTCGCCAATGCCCCTGCCACCATAAATGGTACTCGTTTTCCCCATGACGACCGGCAATTGTCACTCAACATACCAACATACGGTTGGACCAAGGTTCCAGATAAAGGGCCAGCAATCCAGACAAGGGCCATTAAAGACTTGCTCAACCCCAAAGCCAACAAGTATGGTGTGCCATTGGATAACTCGACCGCCCAAGCCAATTGTAGTCCTCCAATACTGATCGTTAACAGTATCATGTACCATACGCTCTTGGTCTCATGGTAACTATCTCGAGGATTGCTGGACAACACATCTTGACCGTCAAGAAGCGCTTCCTCTTGCTCTGAAGATTCTGAAGGAGATAGTAACGGCGACTCTTCATGTAATGGCTTTGATGTTCGCTCGACAGAAGTGTTTCTTGGTGTTTCTGTATGCTCCTCTTCGCCGCCCGGCGAGGATCTCTGGCCCGCCGCCATCATGTCTTCACTCTAGCAATTGGCCAAATCGCCTTGTATGACCTACCCCTCCTTTCTATTCCTTTCCTTTCCTTGCGCACTTTCCCCCCAACGGCCTTGGTACACGACGGTTCTTTCGAGGGTGGGGTTTTCGAATGTAGCCGTTTGCGCAAATCGTCAAAGAGATTTCCTCTGGCGTGGACACTCGAATGCCCAAGGGTATCTACGAGCAGAGCCTGCAGACAAGGACGCTGTCAACACGTTCTCTCGAGTATCACGAGTCGCGCAGCATCACGCGGTCAGCGTGTTTCTGATGTTCGTACCGCAGGTATTCGGAGAATTTGAAGCTTGTTGTTAGGAGCCTTCAGCAGGAGACTGCCCCTGGTATTTATTATCGAAATTAACTTTGGTGAATGTGCAATTAACATTTACAAAGGGAGACCATTGTTCCATGGATAGGATGTCATACCCGAAAACCAAGGGAATCAGGAAGGAAGGCGATTCAGTGGTCAAAGGTCATCCTTGCAAACTCACAATTTCAAGCTCGAGGCTGCGTGACGATGTGCTGCCAGGGGTTCCGCCACTTCCTGCCGTACCCCTAAAAAAGCAAGGCCAATCAGCAGCTGACTGTCAATGAACGTGGCTTGGGCAACGCTAACACAGGCTGTGATGGGGTTAGAACTGCGCTAACGTTACGGAGTACACGGTGGGCTCAAAGGAAAGGCTGGCAGAGGTGCTGTGGGGAAGAGCTCGTCAATCTAGACACTGAATGAACACAGAAATCAGCCACTTATATTAAGATATATCAAAAGCTTCATATCGGAGTTTGCCGATAATTCCGACCTGTTTAAATCCCGAGACAGGCCGAAGCGCAGTCGCCTAAATAGACGCGCAAACCTCGGGACTATTCATTACCTAGCTCGTACTAGCGGATCGCAGCCTGACGGCCAGAGCCTTGA
Source organism: Hymenoscyphus repandus (assembly GCA_001414415.1). NCBI lineage: Eukaryota > Fungi > Ascomycota > Leotiomycetes > Helotiales > Helotiaceae > Hymenoscyphus > Hymenoscyphus repandus. The sequence continues at coordinate 90,602 of LLCE01000097.1, forward strand.
AGGTTGCACACACAACTCTGGACGACATCATATTCCTCATCCATTAACAATCACATACAATTGAATGTGTCCTCGACTTCTCCGACGCTGCTCGTCGCCGAGCTACGACATCATCCTCTTTTCAAGCACTACCTGTTAATATCACCAATTAACAATCCAAGATGTCTGCCTTAATTGCCAACGTGGCCCTACAACTCCTCAGTATGTCGCGATCATGGAAATAGCAAGAGAACTCCGCTGACGGCAGCTTCCAGAAAGGGAGGAAGATGGCGATGACCCAGAAGGTATGCAATGATCGAAGACGATGATGGACTAGAGGCTGATAAAGATGCAGATCCGGATACGTCCCAGCGGGAGATCTTCTCGTCATGGGCGCTATTCATTATGATCATGCTACTCATCACCGCACTCTTTACAAGTTATATACTACAGCAGAAGAAAGTGGAGGCCGTACATGAAACAGTCATATCGATTTTTGCAGGTCAGAGGATTGTGATTTGGATTTCCGGGCGAAATGCTAACGCAACCCAGGCATGACGGTTGGCTTAGTCCTCAGAGTGAGCAATGGCGATTCAATTCAGAATCTGGTCAGCTTCGATTACCAGATATTTTTCAATCTGCTCCTTCCGCCTATCATCTTAGCCTCGGGCTATGAATTACATCAAGCGAACTTCTTCCGGAATATTGGGACGATTTTGACATTCGCATTCGCGGGGACATTCATATCTGCAATCGTTCTCGGAGTAATTCTCTGGCTGTATACACGTATTCCACTGGACGGCCTCAACATGACCTTCGTCGAAGCCATTTCCGTAGGCGCGACTCTATCGGCTACTGACCCAGTCACAATTCTAGCTATTTTCAACACGTACAAAGTCGATCCTAAGCTATACACTATCATCTTTGGCGAATCGATATTGAACGATGCTGTTGCTATTGTGCTCTTCGAAACTGCCCAACGATATAAGGAGGGTAGCGGAGGTGGGTCATATGGCTTTCTCAGTCTCCTTGAGGGTGTTGGCATCTTCTTGGCGGTCTTCTTTGGCAGTTTAGTGATTGGAATCGCTATCGGCATTGGAACGGCGCTTGTACTGAAGTTCACCTACGTCCGGAGATTTCCAAAGTTAGAGAGTTGTCTCATTATCTTGATTGCCTATGCAAGCTACTTTTTCTCGAATGGTTTGCACATGTCAGGTAAGCGTCCAAAAATCGAATCTATGAATTGTTGCTAATTCGGATAGGAATTGTGACTCTTTTGTTTTGCGGTATCACGCTCAAGCATTACGCTTACTACAATATGTCTCGTCGAACGCAGTTGACTACCAAGTATCTCTTCCAGGTTCTCGCCCAACTGTCTGAGAATTTCATCTTTATCTACCTTGGCCTTTCCCTATTCACGGAGACAAAGTTGGAATTCAAGCCTCTCTTCATCATCGTGACAGTTATGGGTATCTGCGTGGCACGATACGCCGCGGTATTTCCACTTTCAAAGGCTATCAATTGGTTCATTCGATATCGAGCGAAGCGAAGAGGCAAAGATGTGCCAGATGAGCTACCCTACAGCTATCAAGCAATGTTGTTTTGGGCTGGATTACGTGGTGCCGTTGGTGTAGCTTTGGCAGCAGGAATGACTGGACCTAACTCTTGGGCATTGAAGGCAACCGTTCTAGTTGTTGTCGTGTTGACAGTGATCATATTTGGTGGCACCACGGCAAGAATGTTGGAAATTATGGGTATCAGGACGGGCGTCGTAGAAGAGATTGACAGCGACGACGAATTTGATATCGAATCACATCCAGGAGGATCTTATTACAAGAATTCTGGCACAGGGATTGGTAACGCTCCAAAGCGAAGCTCAATTGGCCTGCAAGGCATGAATGGACATAGTCTTCGGCCAGAGCGCGGAAGTTATGTCAGCGGAAATTCCAGTCCAGCTGGAAGGACATCGAGGAGCCTCAGTAGAAAAGGATCCCAGAATGGTAAACGAACAGAGCACGAGAGCGAAGACTTGCTTCGAACGCCGAATACAGATGAGTCTGACTTGGAGAGTGATACTTCGGATCTACCTCCGGCTGTCAAGCGTTCGCCAAGCGGTAGACCAACAGTCCCAGAGACTGACACAGATACGCCATATCCTACATCAGGAAGCGCGAGGGACAATGCTGTTCCTCATATCACAGCTGCTGGCGCTATCAACTCACTTTTGCATGGAACTGCTGAAGATCAGGCTGCATGGTTTAGACAACTAGACGAGGGTTTCATTAAACCCAAGCTGCTGCTTGATGGTGGAAAGGGTCCTCATGGTGGAGGACCTGGACCAAGCGGTGCGTGAATGATACCATTTTGCGAATTTCTGGATGGGAATGGAACAGGAGTTCTGGGTGTAAAAATAGGGAGAAAGCTTCCCAATTGGTACATATGTATGTGTTACGATATAGAATAGACCTTTTTTGCGCATATTTTTACACCTACGATTTTGACAGAGTCCCTTTTCATCTGGGAAGGGAGATCAATCACGTGCTTGGATAGTGTCGGACAATAGGCTTCGTTAGCAGGTAGTTGTAGGAGTGCTTCAAAAACTTCCTAGCACTTGCACCCGCAGCCTATGGAGCCATATTGTCTACTGTTCTTTCTTCCCCTTACCAACGGCCTTGGTAGCGCCATACCCATTCTTTAACCAAACCGAAAGTAAACACCAACACACCCACGCAAACCCCAGTATCACGACCCCTGTAGTACCCGCTTCCACCCACCTACTTCCATCTAGATCCAGCACTGGCACACTGATCTCGTTTAACAACCCCTCATCATCAATGCTAGGCTGAGGATCGAGATAAAAGAACATAGTCCTCGGTCCAAACAGCCCATCATAACCAAGGTTCGTGCGATCGAAAGGGTTGATTGGGAATTTTGACCCTTCATCTGCAGTGCAGGCCCAGAAAAGTACCGGTGAGGGGATGAAGAGTGAGGTCTGTGGAGTGACTGATGGTGGAAGGTAGCGGAGGTGAAGTGGAATTTGCGCCGTGAAGCTGGGATCGGAGTTGCGTGACTGAGGAGGAGCGAGTTCGAGTAGTAGAGAAGAACCCCAGATTCGAGTAGTGTAAGCGGGAGCTTCGAGATCCACGGGCGTGGTAATGTAGTGTAGTGCAGATAGATTCTTGGAAGCAAGGAACAGAGGGTCGGCTAGTTGATATTTGTCCGCGAATATGGCGCGAGGTAAAGTGAGATGTGCATGAAGCGAGCACGACCTCTCTTCCTCAGGAAATGGAGAGGCCACATAAATTATATCGAGTTTGAGAACAGGATGAAGACCTGTTGGATGCATGAAGGAGACTGTGAAGGACCCATCGTAGGGATGGTGACGAGAGGGGAAAGAGAAGAGGGTCGGGGAGGGTTTTGTATCTTCTCCTACGACGGTAAGAAACCCGCCAAGTGATAATTCCTCACGCTCCTGTGGCTTCGATACAGTCAAGATCCCTACCTCAAGTCGCTCTTTAGAATCTGCATTAGACATGTCAAGGTCCCATGTTTGCTTGGGCCAGAATGCAGTGATGGTCAATGTATGTGAAATGGTATCAAAATCGATATCGAGGGATGCAGCGGTCTTGAGGAGTTGAATTCGTTGTTGACAAATTAGGTGCGTGTCTTTGCAAAGTTTATGATGAAGATATGTGTATAGCTCGTTTAAATCGAAAAGGGGGGAGTAGTACTGTTTAGCCGCAGAAAGGGAGAACCGCTCGGCTGGAAGGTTTGTGAACGACGTCTATGCAAGTCTTAGTCTAATGGTAAATCTTAGAATGAAACAGTTCATACCTTTGTCGATTCACAATCTATATCACCGAACACTTTCTTCAAAGACGGACATAATAAATCCCTGGTAAATTCAGCAGAGCATCTGCACATGGACACCAGACGAGACTAACGAATTGCTATTATTCCTCTGTGGAGTATAGAAAACATGCAAGCCGGGGGACAGTCTCGAAACTATCGGTGCAATTGACGTATAGCTTCCCGTCCCGACCCATCTTATATGCAACTCATGGCTAGCTTTCAACACCCGATAGAGTTCTTGAGGAAGCTCCCCGAACCCAAACGTTATCTTATCCTCCCTCGCAGCTTTTATATTGCTCGCATTTATCGAATCCTTCTTAATATCGAGAAGCTTAGGGTCGAACGAGTCCTCCGGTTGCTGAAAGAAGGTGATTCTTTGGCGCATAATTACGAATTGATTGAATCTTGACAAAGTTGCGACGAAGCTCGGCCTTGAAAGGTGGTCGAGCTTGTTGGCAGAATCGCGCATCCCTGTTAGGCGGTGAACTATAAACAGACGAGGCTGAGAAGGCGAATTTCTCAAAGGCAACGACAATGCAAGCTCAACACATCAATGAGGCAATCTGTCCTTTGGCATCCCTGTACATAAATATCTGCCCCTCATTCTTAGCATCCATATGAAATAGACTCACAATCACCAGGTGGGCACAATATCGAGAACATCAACAACCAGACAAAATGCGGCTCTCAAGCTACTTCCTCCCCACCCTCCTCGCACCCACGGCCGTCCTCTCTAAAAAAGTTCCCAAAGACGCCATTCTCCTCTCCAACGTCAAGACCCTCACCCTTCGCGCAAATGCAAAGACCTCCCATCGTCGCGTCTCCGCCGTCCCTCAACTCACCTGCAAAGGTCCAGGATGTCGCCACCATACCGTTGAGATAATGCGCTGCACAAATCAAGGTGCCGACTACAATCAAGAGGATATCCAATGGTCGTGTACCGCCGATGTACCCGAGGAATTCAAGTTGGGAAGCACCGATGTGCAGTGTGAAGGATACGCCGGTCGGGATGATGATTATGTTTTAAAGGGAAGTTGTGGTGTGGAGTATAGACTGCTCTTGACTAGTAAAGGCGAGGAAAAATATGGAAATAGTTTCTGGGGCGGTAACAACAAGAAGGCTAGTTCAGAAGAAGGATCAACTTTCTCAGGCATTTTATTTGTGCTCATCTTCTTCGCCATCGCAGCTTGGATTATCTATTCTATGTGGACAGCTGCGACAGGCAGACAGCCAGGAGCAGCAAGACGACAAGGAGGATTCTTTGGAGGCGGTTGGGGTGGTGGTGGAGGAGGTCCTGACGACCCATACGATCCGCCTCCACCATATCCTGGAAAGAGATATACAACTCGAGCTGATGAAGGTTGGAGGCCTGGATTCTGGTCCGGCGCATTGGGAGGTGCAGCTGCTGGTTATATGGCAGGCAATCGAGGCCAGAGACAGCAACCTGACAATGGCTCATGGTTTGGAGGTGGTGGAAATGCCAATGGCAGTGGGTCTAGATGGCAACCTCAACGTAGTTCTAGCTCCGGATCTTCTGCGAGGCATGAGAGTACCGGTTTTGGATCTACTTCAAGGAGATGAATATCTAGGTTGGCAAAAGGAAAATTAATCACGTCCAGAAAAACATATAAATGATCCTTATTTATTAAAGTATGATTTGGTGGTATGCTCTACTTCTAGACACCATACCCAACGCGGTGGACATCCCCTCATGGATATACCATTGGACTCTGTGTCCTATCTTGCTTGGGAAATGAAAAGTTGATGTACAGGGGGAAGAATCTCCTTGTGAGCTATGCAGAAAGCGATCCCTTGCAATGCAGTCATACACGACCTTTTAGGTCTCATTGAACTCCTGTGTGATACAACGTCATAAAACCAAACAGCCACGGGGCAACGCCAATGCGTTAAAAGACGGATTGATCACATATGGACAGTCATGACATCCATTTTGTCAAATGACTTCGCGCAGTTGGGGCATTTTCGCATACGATTAGCGATTCGATCATCAACACAATTGTTGCAGAAAACATGACCGCAAGTCTTCAGAGCAGTGTTTTTGAAGTCTTTCCGGCAAATAGTGCACAGAGCAAGAGTCTACGATTATTAGTCAAAGTCATTATATAGAAGGGGTAGTAGAACTCACTCGTAACATCTCCTCTTCGCCAGATTGGTTGCTAAGACTTTTCATCTTCCATGTATCTCGATCCTTTTGTACGTGTTCGTATCTTACACGGATTTGCTCCAATTCGGTCTCAAGAGTGTGCAGACGTTGCTTTGTGCTTGAATTGGCTGTATCCTTATTTTTTAGTACATTGGTCAATTCGGCCACTTGATACTTCAAGCTGTCGACCTTGCTTGTCGCCTCGCGGCTTGTTGTCTCCATCTTCTTATTTTCGGATGTGATCGTTGTGTTTGATTGCCTAATATCAGAAAGTTGTTTTTCAAGGTTGCTCACTAGTGTGCGGTTCGAAGTTTCGACGTCCTTCAACTGGGTGATAATCTCAGAACTTTTTGCATTCTGCGCTCTGAGGGTCTTGACCTCGACAATTCGTGTATCCATGTCCTTGCGAGCAGCAAAGTATTTCTGATCGGCTTTCGACTTTTCGGCCTGGAGTATTGAAACTCTTTCCTCCAATGCAGTGAAATCCATGACTTTCTTGGTCGACAATGCTTGCACACGCTTGTATGCTCCTTGAAGGGCCGGCATTTCCTTGTTGATAGACTCGAACTCTTGTGCTAAAGCCTCGTATTTCTGGCGTAATTGCTCCAGGTCAAGGGAATCGATTTCTGGACGTTTTGTAGCCTCACATGATTGCTCGTCCATTTGTGTCCGTAGTCGTGCTACCTCGAGTTCAAGAGCTGCAATTCGAGAATCCTTCGCATAGACAAGTTCTTTCAGATGGTCACTAGAAGTTCGGTCCTGTTCTTGACTAGACTTTCTCATGCTCAAGTCAGCAATAAGTTCGTCGCGGGCGGACCGAATTCTTGTAAGATCTGCCTCGACACGAGCCAATTGGCTCTCGAGTTCGCCTGTAATAATTTCCGATTCGTTTTCGATCTGGGCTCGGTATGCTGTTCGTTCAGCTTGGTACTTCTCGGCCTCCTCTCTCAGCTGTATATTTGTAGCCTCTAGGTGATTAATTCGACGGATCACATCCTCATGTTGAATCCGGAACTGCTTGAACAACTCGGTCCGAGCGTAGTCGTCCTCAGTCAAATTTGATAACCTGGTAGTAGCTGCGGTAAGCTGTTCTGTTAAGGACTTGTTCTCAGCAGCAATGGTTTCCAATTGTTGCTTTTGCACAGCAACTACAGACTTTGCCTCGTCATATGCTGTCTGCGAAGCCTTGCTATCCTCAGAAATCCCGTTCGTCATTTCAGTATCACAATTTTCAGTCGTTCCGATACCACTACCAGAGCTGTTTGCGATGGCCTGCTGTTCTAATTTGGCAACAGCAGAACTCTTCGCTCGATCCAGTCGCTTTTCTGCCTTGATGTAACGCAGTGAAGCGGTTTCGAGTCTTTCCCCAAGCTCCTCTTTCTCTGTACGCAATCGATCGACCTTTACAACATATTCTTTTTGAGCAGATAAGAGCTTGGTGAGCTTCCCTTGGAGGTCACGGACATCGGATGACGGCTGGTTGCGTGTTGAAGCAAGGTTGGTGAATATTGCTTGAAGTTTTGACTTAATCTCCTTCGCTCGTGAGGCTAGGTGAGTTTGAAAGTCTTCACTGCCCTTAAATTGTAACTTCGTTGGAAAAGACGCTAAAATTCTGTAAGTATTACAATCTGTGACCATGGTTCCCGACATACAATCTATATCATCTGACGAAGGTATTTCGTCCTCCACAAGGAGTTTAACCTCGTCAAGTAACTGGGCAATTTTGTCAGTTGTGTATGTAAAAATAAGATGACAATAATTACCTGTGTCCACCAAGCATTTATAATTCTTAGATGATCGTCATGGTCGACCGATCGCTTCTGAACATCCCTTAATTGTGACTCTAGGGTTGCCTTTTCTCTTTTGTACTCTAACATTTGACGGTAGATTGCATCTTTCTGATATTTCTGTTGCGCGCCGCTAGTCAGCAAGTATTCTCGGGATCTGCCCATCGTTGATATGTGAAATACAATGTATGGGATATGTGTACGAAGTCTTATGGAGTGTGATTGGAGGTTTCAAGGTCTGTGGTGAGCACGCTGTCAACGACCAGCTGCGCATTAGCACTGACTCCTTAGATCACACCAACAGTACAGATTATTGGAAGAGTCCTGACACTGTTGCAGGGATGCAGAAGGATGAAAGAGAAGAGATTGCGAGGTCTCGTGTTGACAAATGGATGTTGATATCGAGGCTGTTGACGGGCGAGCACATACCTCAAGATCGCTGGACCATGGCATATCGGAATCAGTAGATGACTTCCCGTTGACGGCTTGTCTCTTTGTCGGTGGTGCGAGTTCATCGCCGGCAGATCTCTTCCTGTCCTCCATCTTGATGAAGGACGGTTGAGAAGAGTGGATGGTGACTGGAGATGGCATCAGAAGCTGAGAAAGCCGCCCGGCACGCGCGCATGCTAGAAGCGAAGGGGTAAGACGCGCTTCCGAGATGGCAGCGCTGATTGTGGTGGTTTCGTAGTGGAAATGGTGGCAAGTTCTTCGTGAGATGAGGTTCAAGGTAGTGAAGGTTTGGATTTGAGAAAGGAGTCTCGAAGGACGCTTTGCCTCTTTTGGATGTACATTTCACGTGTAACGCTAATGATCCCGGCTAAGCGGGGCATGGCACGGGCTCATCCAAGGCTGACATTCTTTCAATTATTTATCGTTCGCGTAGTGCAAGATACAACCTTTTTACACGTTCTGAGCAATCAATTGCGGTATTCTCATCCGCCCAAAACACATCACCTACAAATGATGCGGTAGCCTCCAGCCAACCCCATTCACAATGTTAAAAGGACGAAGCAAAGTTTTCGCCCCAAAACTGAAGGGCCGAAGACCAGGCGTAACCCCCACCTCGACTCAGTCATCTGCGCGCCCAAGTGTAGAGCCGCAATACAATGCCGAGCGACACTCGCAAACACCGGCACCAGAGACAGCTGCAAATATAAGCAAATTGTCGGTATCTCAGGTCCAATCCGAACATTCAAACACCATAAATACTCCACCAATCGAATCCAACATTGCTGCCACGCAACACAATCAATCGGCCACTCCCTATACACCCACCGCACCAGACAATGCTCGTTCACAGAATACAGTGAGTAACGACAATAGCCTATCATCCCAGACATTACCTAGCACGCAAGCGGATTCCGCAGAAACGACCCGCATACCTGCGACCAAGGAACCCAATCAAAACATAATAAATCAACCTCCAATCAATCTATCGACAAAGAGGAAGACCAGGGATCAAGACGTGCCAGCTGAACCACCTGCGAAGCGTGTATCTTTGGCAGAGTATATCTCTGGGCCGGCGGGGTCGTCTACAATAGACACTGGAACGACTCAAATCACAAACGAAACACTTAGAGAGCACAATGTTGCCGAGTCTGTGTCGTCAGCAACCACTTCTGGTCTTGCGATGCATAGACAAGGCCTTCAAACGCCGCAAAGCACGGCTCAAGAGCAGGACGGTGAACTTCGACTGGAGAAGAATATGACCATGACTGAGAGAGATGATGAACCTTCTCTCAGCGACGATGATATTAGCGAATACGCCCCAGATGAACCTCGAAGAATAAGATCTCCCGCACGTATGCGATATCCAACCCCTCCAGGAACTCTTTCTATAGCGTCACCGAGTCCTGGTTTAGGCGCTGCTGGTGGCGATACAGGTCTCGGTGCGGCTGGGGATGAAAATACTCTTAGGGAGCCAGGCCAGCTAGGAGAGGGGTCGCGAACGGTTCCAATGGCTGGGTTGAACCCTGATGGTACAGCCGCTGGGATAGAGGAAGCTGCTCCATCAGGCAAGGAGAAAGAAAAGAAGAAAAAGAAGGTCATTATTCGACGAAAAAAGGTTCAGTCTGGACAAGATGGTGATGACGCTCGAGCTACAGTAGACATGCAATTGAATCGGCCTCGGCGAGTTGCTGGTCTTAAGAGGAAGAGGAAAAGGAACCCTAACGATAAAAGATCGCGAAAACGTGCTCCAACACCGGATGGGGCAGAAGATGAGGTTGTCGATCAGACTACCATGAAAATGTCTGATTTGTGCAAGGACCTTCGTATTGGGAAGAAGTTTAGCAAGCATGATATGATAAAGGAGAGAATTATCAAGCAAAGGGCAAGGGCCAAATTAGGGATAGATCAAAATGAAGGGGAACAGGATGAAAATGCACCCGCCCCTGCACCCGTGGCTTTAGAACCTGCTCCGGATGCTGAGATCAATATCGGTGGTGGACCCAGTATTCGCCTCGTGGATGGTCAATTCGTGAGCGATGAGATCTCTCTTCAGGTAGACCGCCAGGCACGTGTCAGAGCGACTCAGGAAACACTGGAAGTTGTGGAAGAAGATGATTTTACTAGAGTCATCACATCCAACTCTTTTAATAAGAAAATCGTCAAAGCTCAACCCTGGGATGAGACTGATACAGAAATGTTTTACAAGGGTCTTAAGATGTTCGGCACCGACTTCGAGATGATAGCCAAGATGTTTCCGAATCGAACTCGCAAACAGGTCAAGTTGAAGTTCAACAAAGAAGAGAGGGTCAATGGGACAAGAGTGTCGCGAACCATGACTGGAAAAAAGGATCCAATTGACCTCGAAGAATATGAAACCTTGTCGGGAACGAAGTTAGAAGATTTAGAGGTCATCGAAGGCGAACGAGCAAGGATTCAAGAACAACATGATGCAGAGCAAGCCCAGTTCGCCAAAGAGAAGGCCGAAGCAGAAGCTGCGAAAAAGGCCGAAATTCAATCAAAATCCGGTGGTGCCAATGCTGCTAATCGTATATTGGCTTCTTACGAAGGCGATCCACCTGAAACTGCAAAGGGCAAAGGAAAGAAGAAGACTGCCGCAAAAAAGAAGAAGAATATGCACAGTAGCTCGAGAGTAGATGAAGGTTATGAGGTACTAGCTAGTATCGAAGTAGACTGATATCGAAGAACGGGATCTTGTCTTTATTCATTTTGACTAGGAGTTTTAGACATTGGCTGGGAGTCCATTATAGGAGGGAAGAGGCATGTAGCCTATGAAATAAGGTCGAGGAACAGATTTTCGAGAGGCAACATGCCTAGGACGAAACACGAAATATACCCGCATGTTTTTAATGGGGCAAGTTTTTTATAACCGAATACTAACACTAACTAAACGTATTTACTGCACCGAACTTCGCGTGACCTCATTCATCCCATGCGAAGCACTAGTATCAATGCGACCACGTTATCGCAATTGACATCATTAGAACCTAGTAAAAACAGTACTGTAATCTAGCCCTCTGTCCCAAACATATGAGATCCAATCTACTCCTTCTTAATATACTTCTCAAAAGTCGGCCCCACAACCTTCGCACTCTTCTTCAAATATCTCTTCTGGCCGCCCTCATAATCCACAAAAGTACTCCCAAACCTCGTTTCGTATCCCTCCGCCCACTCAAAGTTGTCCATCAAACTCCACGCCATATACCCCTTGATATCCGCGCCATCCTCTACCGCCTGCGCGAGAGCACCTATATAACCCCTGAAATACTCCGCCCGGAATTCATCATCAAGGATTTTCTCGAGTGGTAAATCGTTCTCGCCCTTGACGGAGGTGCCGTTCTCAGTACAGTAGATGGTGGGATAGTTGTAACGTTTTGAGATCCAGAGGAGGAGATCATGGAAACCTTGAGGATTGGGACGCAGCCAGAAGGATTGCGTTTCCGGGCCAATATTGTCACCATTCTTGGCGATAAAACTTGTGGTGAGGTTTCCGACGAAGTCGTCTGCTTCTGGTTCGGTGGTCTTGTGTTTTATGTAGTTGGCTGTGTAGTGGTTCATGCCGTAGAAGTCGTTGGAGCCTTGGACAAGCGCGAGTTCAGCGGGGGTGAATTCAGGGAGGCGGGCGCCCAGTTGGGCTTTCATAGAGGCAGGGTAGTGACCATGGTAGATGGGGTCAGCGAACCAGGCGATGCTGAATTCGAGTTTGCGTTCGGCGGCGGCGACGTCGAGGGGATCTTCGGGGTCCCATGGGTAGACACCATCACCTGGGTCTCGTCAGCAGATGTATGAAAGGGAATGTGGTAAAATATACCATTGAGGGTGATGCCGATTTGTCCCTTGTCTGTTGGTTTGAATTCCTCTCTGTAAATCTTAACTGCTGTTCCGTGGGCGATCAAGAAGTTGTGTCCCACGAGCCATGGCTCAGTGCTGCTGTCTCCAATTGGACTCTTGGTTCTGTCACTTGTATGTCCTGGGGCAAATAGTCCAGTGCTGTATCCAAGAATGGAACTACACCATGGCTCGTTGAAGGTGATCCAATATTTGACCTTTGGCATAGCCTTGAACAGAACTCTGGCATAGTTGGCATAATCCTGAACCCATTCCTCCTTGTTCAACAAACCCCCATATCTAGCATCCAACTCCTCTGGCAAGTCCCAATGGAACAATGTTACCATAGGAGTGATGCCCTCAGCCAGAAGGTCATCCACGAACTTGACGTAGAAAGCAAGACCCTTCTCGTTGACAGGGTCATTGCGACCACCGAGAGGGATGACACGAGACCAAGAGATCGAGAAACGATATGCTCGTGCTCCAGTCTCTTTCAGTAGAGCAATATCTTCTGCAGTTCTGTGGTAGGAGTCGCAAGCAACATCGCCGGAGGATGCATCAGCGATCTTGCCGGGGATTTTGCAGAATTTGTCCCAGATGGAGGGACCACGACCATCTTCTTCTGGGGCACCCTCAATTTGGTAGCTAGAATACATGTCAGCATGATATTAGACGAGATGGAGGCTCAATTGACTTACGACGCAGTAGCAAAGCCCCAGAGGAAATCTTTATCAAGAACTTGTCCGGGCATGATGGTATCTATACAAACACTTACAGATGGCTTCAATGGAAAAAACGTGATATAGTAGAAGCTGGAGGAAATCAAGCAAGAGCAAGAGTGGGAGGAAGAGAAGAGAGGAAGGAAGCAGGCGACAACAGAGACAACACCACGTATAAGTACATCGTGAGAAATTTGTCCGAGAAGCACGAGTTAGGGGTCAACCAATGCATCACAATGCATCAGGTACACGAGCTTCTCGGTCCGTATCGACCGGAAGAATAGCTCAGCCTCATAGTAGTGCAGTGTTGGAAATGTTTCGGGCTGATGGCCCCGCGTTGCAGATAGCGGGGTCGACGATGGAGAAAGCTGGAGACGAGTAAGGGGCGAGGTACCTTTTGGTGTGTGGGAGAGTGGATGGGATTTCGGTCCGGGGCACCGACGGATGAACAGCGCCATGGGTCAACTTCGGACGAACTGCTGTATGAAGCACGTGTAGAGGCGTTAAAGTCGTGAGATCGCTGTAATAGATGTCAATAGGTGGGGTGTAAAATGGAGAAAGGGCGCCTTTTGGACGGAGTAGCAGGTGGCGTGGAAGTATTGGACTTGGAAGGTGTGAGAAGCCAATACTAAGCCAGGTCACCGGAAGACATTTAGTCAGCTGTTGTTCTATCGATCTCCTGTTGTGAATAGCATCGCTGATCAATTCTTCAACGCCGTTGCCAATATCTTACACGCCTGAAAAACAAGATTGACTCCTTGTAATGCCCTGTTATCCATCTGCACCATTTTCCCTTTCCATCATTATGTTCCATAAGAAGCCAATTGTATCACAACTATCCGGAGAAGACAAGCGCTCCATCCGGAACTTGGTACGTGGTGTACACTCGTCCTGTTCACTCGTCCTCCAGTCTCCGTGACAATCCGAGGATTTGATTAAATATGCGAAGTCCAGTGAGAATTGATTCTCAGAGTTCGATTTCATTGGAAGCTTTCAATTGACAACATCCATATGCGTCTAGGACTCCTCGACTTCGCCGAATTTTCGTTTGCCAGGACTGATACTCTCAGGCTCACCATCATCCGCTGTCCATTCCACGATCTCCCATTCGACTGTCCATTGGCCACTAATGCTTGTTGTCCGACTTCCCTCTCTCTTCATCTTGCCCAATTTGCTACCCTCCACCATTGTCTCGAACCAAGGTAGGCTCTCGCCTAGATTTCGGTTCACAGTAGGAACAACTTTCTCGATCTTTTCCTTGTCGAATTCAGCATCCTCCAAAGCCTCCCGTGGTAGCAGACCCAATTCCTCTAGATCACGCAGATCAGAGCCAGCTAAAGAACCCAAAGTCAAGGATATGTAATCCGCTTCATCGGTGTCCGCCGACTCGAACCAGTAGCTTAGAGGAGTCCCGCAGAAGCCGCAGAAGAATCGCTTCGCGTTCTGTTCATTAGGAGAAGTATAGCATCGACGGATTGAATTATGGCTTTCATCGTCGAAGTAAGCGTAGGTGCTCGACTCATACCAGGAGAGCGGAATGCGAAGCCATGCGGAGAGAGGTGTTGCTTGAGATCTGCCTGTACAATTATTAGTGTTGCGCTTGGAGAAACCCACCCGGAGGAAGCTTACGATGCGCCGCAGTGTTGTCGAAGAAGACTTGGGCCTTGTCTGAGGTATTTTGTGGAACTGTAACCGTATATTTGTTTCGGCCGCAGGAGCAACCTCCTCGCAGTGGGCGATTTGCACTCATGATTGGTGAGGGGCGTGGAAAGATTGAGGATGCACGACAACCAATAAATTGGTACGTCAGGAAGGTGAGAGAGACGATGTCGAGGGCGAGATGCTCTCGGATGGAAAAGGAAAAGAAAACGAATTGAAGTTTCTGACGTATTAGTGTTCACTTAGATGAAGTGATCTACAACTGATTGGGGAAAACCCGGCAGCTGTTGCTCGCTTCGTTGGTGGCGGGGTGGCCTGATTGCAAACGAAAAGGCGCTCGGTTTGTTTCTTTTTCAGCGCACTCATGCTCTCTACAAATTCTCAAATCCACTAGTAGTGGTTGAAGAAGCACTTTCGTAAGTTTTCAATGAGTACAGAAGTTGCTAACACGTCGAGTTAAGTACGTTTCCACTTCTAGCTGACAAATCAAGATGCTTGCCGGAGTCATCTTGAGGACGAATCCAATCATCAAGGCAGTCTCACGCTGCCTAGATGAAACCATTGCAGCCTCACTCCGCACGCTTAAACTTTCCATTCAAACCCCGATAATATGTTCAACCAAGAGATATATCTGCATGTATTTTCCTGCCTCTATATAAGGGACTCTGCCGCCTGGAAACTTGTTTAGTATGGCATCATACTTCCTATTCGGGCAATATGTGGTCACTTTGCAATCGCCTCACTGATTGAGCAAATATGGGTAGTAGATATCGATCATACTTGTGATGCTGATATCGCCTCGCTTACATGTCAAATAAGTAAACTTCAGCTTGTCACTTTACTTCGCTTATTTCGCTTATCTCCTAGTCTATCCGACACTGTTCGTTAATTTCACTTACCTTAAGAAAGCAAGTGGGTGCACTAAATTCCTTAAATAAGCCCCCATTCCCCCTGGCTTAGTTTCGCTATTTATAGCCGATATTTCAACGTTCCCAGTTGTCTCTTTTTTGTTTGTTTCTTCCATTATTGTGCTGTATCAGTCTAAGACTATGTAATACATGGAGACCTCCTTACCTCAGCCAAGAATACCTATCGCTCAGGTAGTATATTATCTCTATTATCTTCTATCAACATTATATTAACAGCACAGAGCCCCACAAATAGCTATTCGGCACAGCATCTAAAGGATGATTTTCCGCTCTTGTTACTTCCTACTCTAATTAGACCACTCTAGTCACTTGCGTTAGCTGCCTGGTCAGTAAAATTTCTAAACCTACTAGTACAGTGTAAATCGTTCCACGTTCCTAGGTCCTAAACCTAAAAGGCACCGGTACGAAATAACGGCACTATTATATAGGCCTAACTCTGCTCAGTCTCAGGGACAGCATCTCGTGTTATACACCCTTTAATCTACTCTCTAATTATCCTCCCTATATGTCCTTGTCCCTAAAGCTTAGTTAAGACTCGATATAATACTATAATAATCATAATTGTAAGAAATGTTAATATTTAATAATCCTTAGCCAGCCTTCTAGTTCGTAAAGGGTTTAGGATACCGTAAGCTTACTACCTAGAAGATCCTCTATAACTTTTAGGGTCGGAATATAGAATAGAATAATGTGCTCTAGATAGGAGTGGTCTATCTAACCAGACTCACCAAGCGCCCTGCTTAGTTCGCTCGCTCTTCACAGCTTAACTTTTGAAATCTTTCACATATCTCACTTTACTTTTAGAAAAGACCTCAAAAGCATTAGAACTAAGATTCTCTCTCAACGAGTGCCCCGCTTAATTTAGCTCTTGACAGATCAACATTTGACCTTCTCGGTTATACCACTTCACTTTCAAAGAAACTTTCAGAAGCGTGGGCGCAACCAATTCAAACTCGTAGCTGCGCCGTTTAGTTTTCAGCATCCACCTTTCTCCGTGTTTTCTCGCTTCGGCCTCGTTTAACATCATAAGAACCACCTCACACCTCGCCCACACTCTCAAAACAACATGAACGAACTCACCCTCCTCCGTGCCCAAAACACTGACATTCAACACCGCTCAAACCACCAATCCCGTCGCGATGCCCTCGAGCTAGCCCGCCACTCAGAAGCAATCCTCCAATACACCTTCAATTTTAGCATCGCAGAAATCCGCTTAGCGATAAACAAACACGCCGAACTCGAGCGTTCTGAGGCTTTTATACTCAAGAGATGTGATGACATTATACACAGTAGGAGTTGAATTTATTAAACAAGAACTAGATTTCTAGAGACGCTATAGACGGCTAGGCTTCCCAAATAAGACACAAATTAATACGTGCCAGTACTATCTCAGGTTGACATGCTGCTTATGTTTTTTAGGATTTGATGTGACGAAATACTCTAAAACTTCGGGACAATTCATCGCATCCACCTTCTGGTATCGATCTTCACCCCTACTCTGGTGCTTCCTCTAGAAACGACTCTGCCGTTTCCTTTGATGCCTCAACTCGTACCTCCTCTAGTGTCTTCTCAGGTGGCGACCGGCCAACTATTACTAGACCGATCGCTTCAGCCATGAAGTACAACCCGTGAATTACTTTTCCTTCATCGGCTTGTCTTGCCATAATCTCCCGATGGCTAGGACGATAATCTCTGGGAGGAGCCCCTTGTAATACCATCTCACCCGATAACGAGCTTGTTGCCAGTCTCTTGCAAATTAACCTGTCGAAAGTAGCAAATCATTCTTCGAGATGTGAAAAGTCAAGAATTCTCGAGTGCTGTGGTGAAGTAGTAATAACAGGGCAAGATTTGTTGTAACTCTGATAACCAGATTACCCTTAACAATGGATCCACAATCGCATACATGGGATGTTCGTTCACGTAGTCATTAGATGACCTTGCGAATGCGGGATGCATCATACCTCTCGTCGCGGTAGCGTGACTCTCGTGGAGGCAAATCGTAATGGTCTGAAGATTCAGCAAAAATAAATCCTTGGATATAACCATCTAATAGTTTTTAGAAAGTGTCTTTGAGAACAGGAACGTATAAGAATGGAGCGGTTACCTTGCATGGGGGTGGGCAAAGCTCCAAGAGACGTGTGATGAAATGGTCAATTTCGTTGAAAGCCGAGGGTTCAATAGGGCTGTGACGAAGTCAGCGGAAGTGGAGAATTTGAGGTGATCTTGAAGATACATCTAAGTCTGGATCGCTAAGAGATGAAAACTAGGTAGGACGGTAGGAGAATGAGCTTGCAGGCTTTCGTATGCTGTTAGCAAAAAGACAGAATCTCGGCCTGGTATTGGAGGAGTTTTTTGTGCAACCGTGGATTGATATTCATAGCGCGATGAAACGCAGTACTTTGCTGCCGTCTACGGGTAAGGCAATCTAGCAGAAGGTTTTTTCGTGTTTCCTTCTGAATTTCATCTCCTAGTTTCACAACCTTTCGATGCACAAGTTGCTCAGGTGTAAAGTTCGAGATTAATCATGTTTGAGTTAGGCTTTTCGACCCAGAGAACAAAGCTGAGGTCCTGGTTAGCAAGATAGTAGATATAGATCTGCTGGCGGAGCACCAGCCGGACCCCGTCCAGGGAACAGCGTGGTTTGGTCGAGGTTGCCATGGCATTGTGAGAAGAGGACTCGTAGTGCAGAGACATTGTGTGAAAAAATGGAAAGATAGGAGAAGTTAGTCGATCTGTGAGCTGGCTCGGTAATTTGATAAAAAGGCCAAGACACTAGTGGTAGAACGTTTGAACGACATTATAAGTAAACCCACAGGCTTCGGATGTAACTATTGCCGAGAGAGTCAAGAACAAATGAATCAGGACCCATGCCAGTTCTTGTATCAATATTGATCTGCTTACCTAGACATAGAGCTCGATTTGTTTCCCGAAAACATGTAACAAGCGGTTATAAGATCAATACAGTCGCCAAGAGTAGTACCTCTCTAACAGCAACGTTCAATAGTCGTAAGATTGGGTCAAAATCCAACGTAAAAAACTTGTTTCTACTAAGCCTACGAGTTGGCTATCTTCCTTCCTTTGACATACATCACAAGAGTCTCTAAAATGAACAGTTTGACACGCATTTGTGAAAGGCAAGCAACGAGACAATCCAGATACACGCTGGCATTTTTCTTTAAAATGTACATGAAAGAAAGTTCCGCTTTTAGCCGCCATTATAAAAGCTAAATATTCTTCTTAGGACGCGAAGTGCAACAAAATATTATCTTTTATCGCTTCCCAGGACTTTGGTACCAGAGCAACATTAAAAGCTGAGTAAACATCAACGAAGGCCATGTGCTCGGGACTCGACATACCACAATCACGAGAGAACTTGATGCGCCACTTGAAGTGACCCTTTCGTTGGGCCGCGGCGTAGAACAAATTGGATAGAAATTGCCTATTAATTACGTGCTGATGTGCAATAAAACGAATCAAAGCTGCATAGGCAGGTGGCTTGATATACCAATCCTCTGGATTACGATGTGTAACAAAAATGCAAGTAGTACCTAAAAGAGCTTGACGAGCCACGTCCTTAGGCTGCGACATGCAATGAACAAAGTAGGAGGGCTTGCTAAACAACACCCCTGGGATTACAGTAAGCAAGATTCCGGAACACGCTAGAAATGCATTTAGGAGAGACAGGGGTATCCATTGAGAACTTTCCACAGTGGCTTGACACTAACAGTTCTGCCTAACACAACATGTTACAAAGTAAACACAGAGTAGTTTCCAGATGGCTGCAAAAATGGCAGAAGGCTTAACATAGTTTCGTAAAGCCCAAACTAATAGAAAGTCGGCAGTTTTGTATTAAGAATATCAGAAAGCAAACTTCACAGTAGATATCAGACCTATCACTTGGGAAGTATGTCAAGTAGTGATTTTAAGAACGCTTGGTGATACAATCTTGAGAAACGTTGTACTGGCCAGACCCTCAAGAGTTGTTCACGGCTTGCACGATAGCTCCTCTGCTGCCCTGATCTAGATCATCCAGTGTTAACAACTCATCCTTCGTCAATTCAAAGTCATAGACATTAGCATTTTCGATAATGCGCGAGGGTGTGTCACTCTTTGGAAGAGGGACCCAGTTCTTCTGTAAGCAGTATCGAATCAAAACTTGCGCGACGCTCTTCCCGTGCACCATACCGATTGAATTTAGAGTAGGGTCGTCGGCCTTTTGGTTTCGAATCAATGGGCAGTAAGCCTCGACAATAATACCATTTTGGTGGCAGAAGTCGACAACTTCTCGTTGTTGGGAGAAGCAATGGAGCTTTACACGGTCAACAGTGAGTCTCTGGCATATGATGACGCTATTGGGGCATACCTCGATTTGATTAACATGTGGAGGATACACTTTCGCGAAGCTCTCTAATTCCTTTATCTTGCTGATCCCCCAGTTCGATACCCCGATGGCCTTTGTTTTCCCTTCGTCCAACAGCCTCTCCAGAGCTTGATAGATATGTTTTCGACTCTCTGGCTCCATGTTGCTCGTGTGAATCAAGAATAGATCGACATATCCGTCCTTCCCATCGATTTTATGGATGCTGTCTAGGCATTGCTGGTAATTTGCTTCGACATTGTTCCCAGGAGCCAGAATCTTCGTCGTGATGAAAATTTCTGAGCGCTTGAGGCCTGACTCTCGTACTGCTTCGCCTACTTCCTTTTCATTGGCATAGTACCTGAGAAAATATTAGCATTGATCTGACACTCAATGGGACTGGATGGTTCTTACTGCGCTGTGTCGACGTGTCTGTAACCTGCCTTGAGGGCCGCCAGGGTAGATTTTTTGCATTGACCTGGAGGAGATTGATAAACTCCGAAGCCAAGTCGAGGGATCTTAACTGTAGAGTTGGGGAGGGGAAGGAGATCGGTGATTGCGAGTTTCGAAGCCATATTGTTGTTTGAGTTAACCTTCGAGCTGTGAGTTAAGGTGGCAGAAGTATGGTAATGTTTCGTGGGGCACGAAACATGACGAATGTAATGTAGTACATTTCTGGAGGCGTTCTCATGATGTAACGATCGCGCTCCTTCCGAGTGTGGAGAAGTGATTGTCGTTCAAGGTTCCACAGACAATGCTAAAAATAAGCGAGCCAAGCAATGGGTATATCCCGACTCGCCTCGATTTACTTCAGCATTATATACCAAGTAACTTCAAATATTAAGCAAGGCGTCAATTTCCATCAAAGAGGCATGATTGAGTTTTAAGATGCAGTTAAATCACGTGCGTTACTCATATGCGTCATTTCTTGCTCTTCGCCTTTGGTCCGAACTCCATCATTGCGTAAAGTCTCGAAACTGTCTATTGTGTGTACTTGAGTGGGAGAACGTCATCATAAGATCGTCGTGCATTGCATAGATCCCGAAGTGATCGTAAAATGCATCATTAACCAAATGCGGTGATGCGGGGGGTGAGACCTGGAAGAAATAAAAAATTTGATTGCTTGCTATCAATGCTACATAATCTTGTCAGGGCAAAATACCACGGATGTCCTACCAGCGCGATTCACTCCTTGTAGCCCGTACACCTCACTCGACATCACGGGTCACGTAGTCCGAAGCTCAAGCTTTTCTCAACAAAATTGATAGAAAATATCATCGATATCCGAGAGTGTCTATCCCAAAGTTCCTGCATCTTTCGGTATCACTGTGGCAAGTTCTCTTCTCCATCCCACAAACTTCGTTCTGTGTTATTTGTACATTATTTCAGTTCGTAAATGGAACAGTTTCAACATCACTTGTGAATCTACAGGCTTCGATTACTGAGTAGTAATATAAGTAGATCGAAGCTGCTCATTCAAGGTTATTTCACGTCAGACACGTCCTAATTACAGAACCTGTAAGTCATGTTGACATGTTTGCACCGAAGCCGTCCAGAAAGCTCTAGAGTAGAAGAAAATATCTAAAGCCATCGCTAACACGTGTAGATAGCCTCAAGGTTGTCATAAGCCGTGGCAGCTTCTCATTCCACCATCGCGACTTCAAATGAGGCCACCGTACGGAACATCCGCATCGGTCAGACATTCTACTTTGGGAGAAGAATGATCAAATCTTTCAAAGGAACATCTCAGTCTTGCAGAGAAATTGGACTCCTCTTAGCGAAGAGTATCAATAATTGACATTCCGTATCGAGCAATTGAAGGCCATCAGTGTGGGTTTAGATCGCAAGTAATCGACCTTGATAGCTGAATATCGTAGGGGAGGGGTTTGTCAAGAGCGCAGTGACTATCAACGAACTAGAGAGGAAATACAATCTTAGGTATCTTCTGATGAACCTAGTTGGCCCAAATTTGTTCACACATAGGAGTTAAAACGACTCAAAAATCAATGTTTCGACCTCGAACAGCATATTGTACAACAATCGACACGGCCAAATCTACAAGAACCTCTGGTAAAGTTTTCTGTAGAAGTGCGCCTGAGGCCTCTAGAACAAGCTAAGGATCTGTTAGGCTCAGGTGACCGGGAGATCGTTAAGGTTGCCCACGGTAGCAACTTGTTAGCAGATGCTGCGATGTTTTCCCTCCGCATTCTGGACTGTCGTGATAGAGAGAGACGGAAATATCGAGTGCGTATAAAGATGCTAATCTTCATCACCTCGCTTGTAGCCTGGCCAGCAGCAACATACCGGCAAAGGAAATGGAGTTCAGAATCTACTCGCTGATGTCAAAATTATGCAAGATAAGGATTCTGAGATTGCCCCAACTGAAGAAAAGTAGAACTTTTTGTATTTACTTTCGAATGAAGGCTTAGTCAAGCAAATATCTCTGGAGGTGGCTGTTACCGAAAGCTGGAAACAGTACCCGAACAGCATTAGAGAGAAATGTCGTGTTCTAATGTAAGAGGGAGGTAGTTTAAGAAGACGAGTCGACATAAGCATTATATATTCTAATTTCTAGCAATGAACGGTGGAGAGGAGACTTACAATCAACAGACATTTTCGTGAAGCTTTGGGCAGGTAGTCACGGAATTTAGCCAATTTAATTTACACATCCTGAGCTTGTTCATAGTCTTCAATAGGTGCATTATTACTAGCAATTGGTATCTTAAAACACAGTATATCAGTTGAAACGATAGCGAAAGCTCCTCCGCGATACCCTTAATTTGCCTTCTTATATGACTAACCCCATTTCCAAGTCTTTATAAGCTTGTTTACCAGAATCCCTTATTAAACTTCGCTGCGTGGACCAAGCGAGACACGGCTTCGTTTGTTTTTTAATGATAAAGCCCCACAAATATTACCCTTCGCCGACCCAAGTTATTCCTCATCAAAGATCTCCTATTTTTAGAAATTAAATTCACTTGTTATTTGTGATCAAAGTTACGACTATTGATATTTCATTCAAGCCTCTAGCGTGACCAGACTTTGAAGATAATATGAGGGCCAACTAGATAAATCATCAAGCTTCTAATCAAAGGGAATAAACACTTTGTCAAGGGCAATAAAATCAATCTATAGCTCCAGCGACATCTTTGGTTGTTATCTTGAAGCTTAAGGACGACTAATAAACTCTTAAATTGAATTCAATTCCGCCCGTATGTATTGCAATAACTCTTAATCTACGGTTACTATAATATCTGATTAAGATGAAACTATATTCTAATTATTGGGAAGACTTTGGGATAAGGTTATTCATTGAATTTGCTGCGTAAGCGCATGGATTCATGCACTGTTTGCAAATATCCTTAGAGTTGGTGGTTTCTAGTGCGTGTCATGGCTTGAAACAAGGAGAAGAGGGGGTTCCAGTCTCTTTTCCAGTCTTTAGTTACTCGATGAAATTATTCTTTTTGTTGAATATTAAATTACCATCTGATTACAGAGCTACAAGAACTGTACCAGTTCTAGATGATGCATACCAAGAGCCTGCCCTACCACTTACGTATTTGGCTCTCCGTGCGGCGGAGGTAGGGTAAATACGGTACTTAATTTCAGAATACTAAGCTCCAATCGCCAACAGTGCTAACAAGACGTAAATTACACCTCCTATATGATTTCTTATGCCTTCTATTGATTTGGGACGTCAAACCAACGCTGTTCCCTTGCATGTTAATTGACGTTGCAACTTGCGTGTTTATATTAACCTTATCGAATCTTCCCTCCAGCATGACCTCTGTACTTGCGGACAACTTGATATCTCCTACATCCAACACCACTTTGTCACAGCCGCTTACTTAGACGGTAAGACGAACCAGTCTGAAGGATGCAATGGTGCTTATTTAGATGCAGAATCGGAATACAACATATTGAGCATAAGTGCTGCAAAGCACGTATCAGCACCTTTCCGATAACTGGAATTATTGTTATTTGTTCAATGAGAAGAAGTGGAGAAATTCATTTGCTGAGGCTGGGGATATTTAATAGATAGTCATCGGTTTTCCTTGAACAGATAGAAGCAACTGGCAAAGACTTGTTATAACTTATCTCTCTAGTCTGGCATATTTGAGCTTTAAAGTCGAGTATATTTTATGGAGTGTTTAAAGTTTACTAGGCATAAACCATCTTGAAGGCTTCTGAATTTAGTAAAAGGGTTGAAAACTGTTGAAATATGTGTGTAAATCAACGTTTTGATGGTACTGGATTGATTGATAAATAGTATACAGGATCAGAAGTGGTAAGAGTGTGAGAAGTGAGCTGGAGGCTCGAAGACTGTCACGTGCGTAACCCGCTGCAATGTTTCAACATAACATAATACATCGAACTTGGCCTTTGGAATATTCTTCTAATAGTTTTTATAGGGCGTCTTGTGGGTCAATTTATCTTCCTCACTCTCCTCTTCACCAGCTGAGAGTCCTGGATATCGAGAAACTAGCATATTCTTCAGGGCCTACCAGATGTACTCGATCGAGTTGAAGTCAGGGGAGTGAGGCGGCCAATCAGTAGTAATAATCCCATTCTTAATAAATCAATCTTGGGCCTTATAGTTAGTTTGAATAGGAGCGTTATTCTATATAAATATAATTACGCCGTCTTTATTATCGGGTAATTCGCTATACCATCGGAGGATTTGACAATTTAAGACCTCGAGATAGGAGGTAGCTAAGCGCCTATACTTCTTTGAATTAAAGACACGGTCGAGTATATAAAGATCTAACCTTCCTAGATCCCAGAAATAGCCCCAGACTATAATTGATAAGTTTTTATATAAGTCGTCTATTTTATTCATATCTCTATCCTGTTTCTGGTCCGGCGTCCTAAAGATTTATTCCTGCTTCTTGCCTCGCATCCTCTCGACAGAACACTCGCCACTCAGTATATAGAATTCACACTCCTCTGCTATCCAGCCTCTTCGCGTATATCACTAGGCAATCCTTCTAGCTATATAATCATCTGTTGAATATAGCCGGCACTTAGCATTTCAATAGAGTTTTAGAATACGCTTAATAGTTAAAGTCGATCAGAGGAGGCCACGTGGAGCTTTAACCTCTGCACATGTACCTTTTAAGGTTAGATATACATGGTATATTAAGAGCCTTTATTATACTTCGGCATATTACCTTTTTCGACGCTGGCGGGTCTAGCTTATGTATTTAAAGCGTTTCGTATTGATTTTCAGGATATACCGAACGGTACTATGGTGTTTAGACTTGTGTGAAGAAGATTTGATAGTGAACATCACAAATAAGATACACGACAGATTGGCCAAGGCAATGACGTATAGATACTAGCGTTAACTTGCCAAAAGATTCACCTAAATATCATTGGGAACATGGCGCTAGACATGGGAGGACTTCCTCAATCCCGACTTCAGCCTCTGCCCACAAATAAGCTCTTTGACATTTACAATTCATCGATCTATCTTGCAAGCTCGCTTGAAAGATGTTCAAGAACAAGCACGCCACGGATCCGTTAACCATGCCAAGAAATAAATTGAATGACAGTATAGCAGATATCCTGTCCACTGATGAAAGATGCTTTTTAGTCATTCAAGATGATGTAAAGCACCTTATCGGCCATAGTAAACTTGATTATATCCTTGCAAAGAATCGAGCTGCAACTACCACGGTAGCAAAGCTCTTCGAAATTGTGTAAGAACATCATATCTTTCGCACAGCACTCGGCAAAAGCTCTAACACAGAAGGATTGGAGCAAGAAGAAAACTTAGAGACAGCATAAAGCATGAATTACATGCCTTCACTATGAAAGCCATTCAATCATCAGGCCCCAGAGGTATTGAGCTTGAGCAACATGTCAATCACAAAAATGGGTTAAGGGATCGGGTAGCGAACAGCCAGCACCTAACTCGAAGCAACCAATTCGAAGCATTGCATGGCGTGGCTAGCGCTTTGTTAGGCGGACCACGTGTGACCTTGAGCCGATGCTTCCAAGACTATACCCGCATAGCTCGAACGCGCTCACCAACACGCTTGATCACCACCCATCGAGTTCAAGACGCGTCCAAGGGACCGTCAAGATCACAACTATGAATTCCGCAGTCGCATCTCATGCTGAGCTGCTATTCAGACCAAATGTACGTTCATACAGCCATTAATCGCTTGCAAACCACGTTGAACGCCTGCTAAAATTTGCAAGGCTCAAGTCTCCAGCCAGGATGAAGCAATTCGAGAGCTCAGGCAAAACATGGCAAACCTCGGAAACAGAGCACTACTCAAGTTATGGCCCATAATAATGAACTTTATAGATTTGAGGTAGAAATGCGAGAATTTATCACAGGGCAGATCGAACAGCACTATCAATCACATCACAGCCCTCATCAAAAACATGGCCAAGTCAACACTGTGGGCAAGTGTGATGGCTTGTGCGAACACGTCAAAGGACTTCGTGTGGAAAATTACGAGCTCAAGAAAGAGAACTCCGACTTGAAGAATGAATTTGAGCGCGCCAAGGCGGGTCTATTATCAGGCGTACAACAGGTGTTTGACTTGCAACTTGAGCTTCAGGGCATCAAGGATTCTCTCCATGACAATGGTCAGCTTGGCTCCGGGGTGTTTTACGATATCAATAAGGCTCAAATCCAACTTCTTTTGTTCCAGGTCGATCGAAAGATCTCAGAACTTCAACTGCTCAATGCCAGATTGGTGAAACAGAATGATGAGCTCCGCGTTATGACTTTGACGAATCTAGATCCACTAGTACATCAAACAGCCGCGCTTAGTAGAGCACTAGCTACGATGAAAACATCCAACAGTGGGCTGCAAAGTGCGCTTCTGAACTTGCATCCCAGGTGCCAGATAAACGACGCGAAATTGGGCAAAGCCAAACAAGATTTCGAGTAGCAAAAACACAAATTGAAGAAGCGATCAGATCTTTTTGAGGCGGAGATGGGGTTTAGACATGTTAATTCGGCAGCTGCACACAACAATCATCGACCTGCCCCACCGACGTATTCTGCAGGTCCCCAAGAAGAATCACCGAGCGGTAGTTTCTCATACTTTCAGCCAACAAACGAGTTGGTCGATATGCTCAGTGTTGTTCAATATTTCGATGATATGATTGTCTCTGCTGCTCTTCAGTGTGACATCAACTACTTCTGGATTCTCTACAAAAAGATCGAGCGGTCTAACCGACGAGTCGGTCACGAGCGTGACTCCGTCAGTCCTGAGCCAATTTTTCGAGAGGGGTGCACACCTGCTGAGGGCAGAAGATTGATGAGCGAGATCAAGGTAGTTTTCGAAAAGATCTGGGCTGCTGAGAATGGCTATGTGGCGAAAGAACAGAGTTATGGACATTCCGTTTTCGAGGGTGGTGCCTCCAGTGGACATTCCGGCAATGGTGCCGAGGATACCCCATTATTGGACAATAATACTTAATATCTCACCTTAAGAAAGGGGGAGTAAGGGGGTTTCTTTCAGACATGTTCGACAGAAGTGCAGCATCTGAGTCGTCATGGTTGGTTGGAGGTACAGATCTGACGATCATTGAGTATTTGACTAAAGGAGTTTCTACTAGTCAAGGGTTCAATATCATGTCCTTGGTTCTAATAGATCGACGAGGTGTTATAACCGATAAATGCGTGCCCCTTTCACTTGAGGTGAAAACCCATTGCTTGTTCTTTCAGGCTAGTTTCCATAGAACCCGGCCCAAAAATGATGTTACGTCAATTGAACTCGAATACAATAGTCTCAGACTGTCTGTTACACCTCTGTAGGGAACCGTCGTGGTATGAATGCGGTGGTTATTAATGATGTGAGGCCGACATTCGGCAAGACGTCGAATATTTGACTTTTCATTGGACCAGCTTGCCCACCCCCCAAGCAACCTAGATCTTGGAACTCAGCTTCAAACACTCTTCCCCTATTTCACATCGTCCGAAGACATTGATATTTTCAAGCCATCTTTCGGAGGGGCAAATCATTTGAATTGACATTGCAAATTTGCTCACTGAATATCGATATGAAGAAACTATTAGCCGGATTAGCCGGAGGCTAGCGCTCTAGTATACCAAACCTTCGGTTCCGGTTTGCCGCCGCCATTCACATACATGGCCTTTATCTTGCGTTATTGCACACTCAGAATCTAGAAATCCACTATGGCTGCCTCTCTCCTAGGATTGTTCTCTTCCCCAATATGGAAATATAGTTGATGATTCCTCTCATGTTAGTAAATGCCATTTTAAATTATCCCGTAACAGTCATCCTGACCGATAGACTCGCAATGGTTGCAATATCTCTGAAATTTTGTTCACTGTATTCCTGGCGGGCTCTCCTAATGAACAGAAAGCCCTGGCTTGGCGTTTCGTTGACCCCTTAAAATCTTGGTATGTATTAACATACTTTCCCCATCGGCACTTTAAAGCACACTGAACATCCTGACGAACTTGAGCCTCCTACAATAAAAAGCAGTATAGGAACCATGGGCAAGGTAATAGACGTGTTGAAGGCTTATACATTTATATCATTACCAATAGCAGTGTATATATGTATGTTAATTGCATCTTTTTGTTCGCTGGAACTCGAGAGCCATTTTATCACACACTTTTTTTTGTTTTACTGTTCGCTTTAACATGCTGTCTTTACACATGTATCATTCTCGGCACTCTCGCAGGAAATGCTATTGGAACAATTTGTCACATATTCTCTAGTGTCTTCAGCGCATCAGATATCCATGCTGTTGAGTTTAACGACGAGACGGACACTCTGAAGCTTGTCAATAACATTACTTCCATTGGGGACACCTCGAATGGATGGGTTGCCAGATGTTCGTTCATTGATGTACCTTCTAGTAAAATGCACATATAGAGATGACAGGAACGAGAGCAGAATATGATAGTTACACCATCACGAATAGTACCCTGTCCCGAGTACTCTAGTACCATAGCGGTACTTGGAAGCCCGTAATCTCAATCTTCAGCCGATAGCTTCATATACACAGACTTATAAGGAGAATCTAGGTGACAATTCCAACCACATCATCGCCCCATCTGCACCACGCTGGAGCGTCCTCGCCCACCTACAGTGCTGGCTACCTCTCGCAGATGATACTCGGTGACTTAACCATCCCTCTCACAGCCATTATTACAAGCGTCACCTACGGAAACAGCTCTGGGTCCACCGCCTGGCTCTCAGCTCTGACAACCAATTTCTATAACTCGCAGATGATATCGGCAAAACTGTCTGAGGAGGTGGCCGAAGTGCAGTATCTGGGCGCACCTACCAGAGTTGATCCTCACCATATGGTAGTGTATGCGAATAGCGTGCTGCGTATGTTGTGTTTGAAGGGGCGAGTTGAATGGATGTATACGAGGGATAAAAATACAGGAGAGCTGACACATACTAACACTACGTATTCGCTTCTTCCAACAGGTATGCTCTATGAAACCTTCTCCCCGGAATTGTTTGCTCATATGCCTAGACTAGGCCATACAAACACAAGCTGCTACTGGCCAGCAAAGTGATGTTTTCCGTCAACTCCGCTGGCGCACCAAGCTACGTATATGCCGCCACTCGCTCTCGAACCACCATCATCCCCGGATACGTCCTTGCTTTCTCAAGGGGATGCCGAAACTGGAGCAAACATCGATCAATTATTTTGACTGAGACAATAGGAAGTGGAGGTAGCGTAAATGCTGTGACTTCTGTTGCATTCGCTGAAGAGTAGTTTTGTATCATAGATAGTTGAAGTAACTTTGTTGAGGTCTGGATGATCGCTATGAATCGTACACCTGGTGCTAGTGGTGCTTCTGCTGCTCACTTGGATTTGTTGACTGGGCCTTATGGTGTTATTTGGTATGGCTAGGCATCAAATACACTTGTCAGCCGCTGCCATTGGCGTACCATAATCTCTGTCCCACTCCTTTTATAGAAGCTTTCAGTCTGTATACAGAATTTCGACAAATAAATATACCGCATTATAGGTCTGAGAAATCATTTTCATTTCCCTTCTACATTCTAGGGCATCATGCTTCGATCATGGCAAATTATGCACCTAACACCGCATTTTATCATAAGAGGGATAATTTTCCAACCTAGTTCCTAATCACAGCTTACAACACGCCGCCACAGCCCCCTTCTCATTACGCACCACATCACCCCCCTCTGTCTTTTTATCATGCAGCTTACTCGTTAGATTCTTATCACTCGGCACATCCAACGCTGGATTCTCCGTAAAGAAATCCGATGGCTTAAAATGTAACTGAAAGATCTCTACTGGCATCACTGGCCAATCCTCCACCCTCGGATTATGCGTAAGACCGAAACAACTCCAAAGCACAATATCCGTATTCTCAACGTTATCGTTTCGCTTTGCAGCGTCGGAGACACCGTCGATCTCGTCGGAGGATTGGAGGGTATAGCGTCCACCGGCGTAAAGTTCATGGTCTTTGTATTTGGTTATCCAGACGTGGTGTCGGCAGAATTGAGCGCGTCGTTCTTGCACGGAACCGGGTTGTGCGAGGAGCTTTTGTGTCGCTGGAGGGGTGAACTTGTAGGAGACCGGCTTGCCGCTGATAGGGTTCTTCTTGTTGGGATTGATCAGGCGGATGAGACGGTTGTGCTGAGGGGCAGCATCGTGGCCACTTGACTTCGTGATTGGTGTCTGTCGAACTTCGTAGAAGTTGCCACGAGGGTTTCGCTCCTCGGAGGTTGGGACTGGATGTGACTCTTCGATCACAGCGGTATTGTTTGCGCCGTCGATTGCGGGATCCAATCGTACTGCAAAGATGTGTTGATGGTTTTGAGCCAAGACACCGTTTGCAACAACATTTCCGTATTCTGAGGTCTTGCCTGGGTCAATGTTGACGCAGCTCACGATACCTGTCGCCCGGGTCTCAATCATGATGGCCCCTGCTTGGTCAAAATGGTATGAGAAGACATATTCGTAATTCGCCAATGTGATAATAAATTGAACGACAAGTTCTCGGTATCTGGTAACAACCGCTCTGCCTGTTCGCCAATTCGTGTGTTTCCAGCCGATTCCGTTATCTTGCTCATGTAGACAGATCACATTCGGGTGGACGGAAACTGTTCCATCACCAGTCATGTTGGTTGCATTGAAATACTTGAAAAAGTGTTAGTACTTGTTCCCATTTCAAATTTCAATTCTGGAGACCCAAAATGTGATCTCTTACTTTGATATGCCCAAGGCAATCACAGCCAAGGCTCAGATTATTTGCGCAACTTCCAGCGCCACCATCCCCGAAGTCAAAAGCCTGTTTGCGGTGCATTGGCGCTCGAGCATCTGCGTATGGGACAGTCTACCTGGCATTAGCATTACTTTCCTTTTCAAAGAAGAAAGGCACCATACCATTTCACTAATCCCGATTCTGTAGGCAACGCTTCTCCCATCATAACGAACATCGTGAATGGTCGCTCCCTCCCTAGAATTGAACCCAACTCGGAATCTCCACTTCTGCCACTCAACCAAACTCTCATCAGTAACGGTAAATGATGCTCCATCAGGCTGGATCACGTTCAATGGCTTGAGATCTTTCCGTGTTCCATTTTCGAGAAGCTCAGGAACGTATTCAGCAGGCTTACAGTGTTCAAGGATTTCCTTAACATGCGTTCCCTTCACGAGTCCGTCTTCCTTTCCACCAGTCGCTAGCCTCTCGACTCTAATGATTTCTTTCTTTCTTGCGTCCATAATCGGGATCAGAGGTAATGGAAATGCATAGAAGTTTGAGTCTGGATTGCCACTCCTTGTGTCTTGGGCAAAACAGAGTCCCTGAAAGTATCGCTTGTTTTCGTCATCGCTAGCACGTCCTCCATACGGCCAAGGTTCAACGACCACATTGAAGCCCTCTGGAAGTTGAAACTCTGCAAGAGCGTCCTGGAATAATTTGGAATCCCAAACTTCCTTTACAAGGTGGTCGAACTCCGTCCTGAGAACATTGAGGATGAGCTCTACGCGACTATGTTGGACAAGACTCACAAGGTCAAGGGTGCATGAAGCGATTGGTCAATCAATTCCTGGCTGACGACATCTCCACTGCTTACGTCCACGACGGACTCGTAGAAGTCGAATTGTTTGTTCTTGCTAACCACATCGTAGGCTATTCTTGCTTGGCGAGCTGGCCGTGGAGTGTTTGAGGATAATGTCCCCGCATTTTCGGCGTCGAGGTATGGTTGAAGTTGAGCTTTGGGGGGTTCTTCGAGTGAAACAGTACGGAAGTCGATTACCGTTTTTTCATGTCTTTGTATGACAACATCTCGGGCGCGATTGGCTTCCTCGATGGAGAGTTGTTCGAGAGGGTGGGGTATACGTTGGGAAAGTTGAATGTTACTCATGGTTATTTTATTTTTTAGGTGGATGAAATCAAGTATATTTATGAAAATTTAAGATAAACTGGAGCATACAAAGGTTTTAGATGGAGATGAGTGGCCTTAAGTAGAGCTGGAGGTTAATACGGCCAAAAGCGTGCTGAGGTCGATCCGGGTGGCTGGCCAATAGATTTACAGCCGGGATGAGCCCCGAGCCGTCGGATCGCGGGACTCGGTCGGGTAAAATGATAACATCCATCAGTCCCGACAAATTTACGATTTTCTACTCCATAGGGTAATGCCTAAACAACGTACAGGGTGAAATAAATGTGAAATGACGCGATAGCATTTGACTAATGGTGGACTCAATGGTGGATTCTAAAGAGGTGCTCTCAACCGGTAATTGGTGCTGACCCTTCCGAAAATCAGGCAATATCACCGTAATTTTACTTTTATTTCGCCCTGTAGGTTATACAACTGAGTATTTGGCGTATGAGATAGTAAATAATTTTGTGCCTTATGATTAGAAATAGGACTGCTGTCTTGAGCCACGGAACCCTCGGCCTTCGTCGGTTACTTGAACGGTGATGAAACTTTCAGTGTTCGAAAGCTTGATAGGATGAGGTCTTTGCGAATGAATCACACCTGGGATATGGGCATTGGAATGCCAGTCCATACAGTATGGTGAGAAATGAACGATTCCCCCTTGCCATTAAAAGTTCTAGTGCTATACAGCCTAGCGTGGGCTATGTTGCTATTTCTGGCCAAGGCAAGGACTGCTGAGAGTTCAAGGTCATAGCGGAAGCTGTAGAGACTGTTCTCGTCTGAAGTTCCGGCTCGAAAGACTAGCCTACACTATCTACTATAATAAATAGCGAAGTGTTTGTAGCTACTAGTGAAAGTATCGGTCTTTCCTCCACGTCCACTAAGACCTGTTGATATCCTCTTAACCAATTATAGACCTAGCCTTTTATTTAATTCAGAGAGGACAATTGTAGAAAGGTATGCAAGACTAGAAAAGAGTAAGACTAACTCTTCCATAATGCTACAGGCTATTACTCATCCTATCAAGGCTCTGCAAAAGTACAGCTGTACATGAAGCAAACACCCATAGTGTTAGGTTATGCTTTATCTCTCAACAAATTCATATTTACTTTGTGGGTGAAATTGTGATCAGAATAATGCAGGCCTTACAGTCCGAATCGACGAACTATCGCCCATGGTAGCTTGACTTGCACATTCTAAAGTCCTGCGATTTGTGTTGAGTACCCGTGCAGATCCGTAGTCATCTTTGCTTTTCAATGATAAAAAATCTGCTTTAATTGACATAGCGGGATAGCCGGTTTTAATGCAAGATATAGATTATGCAAGCACTTGTTGTAATAGTGTGACTAGGATGTACGACTTAACGACCATGCTGACACTACCGTGAGACTGTCGTCTAAGCATAGAGTTGTGAATGCGCGAGAGGATCACCTATGCCAATATATCATCCTATGAAGAATGCTGAAACGTCGGCTGGATGTAGCTGTCGCCGTTGAAATACTGCTGAGGGTTGGAATTGAGAAGATTTCTTAACTCCGTGTCCCAATCATAAAATTGGTCTGATGAGTCGCCGAAATTTAGAAATGACCAGTCTTCTGACGGGTTCGATACACGAGTTGCTAGCGGATGTGATTTAATGGGGTCCAATGGGCCTGTCGGTGTTTTCTGAGGCATAAGGTTCGCAATACTCATAGCATTGATATCAAGCGTAGGGTCTTGCAGCGTTGGTGGCAGATCAAAGACTATCATGGGTCAATTGAGAGCACAATCTAAACTACCCTTTGAATATTATTCGGTAGGGGTAGGGGCACATACGATCTGTTAAAAGTTGCTGTCTGGCACCAGCAGTTTTCCAGCTTCGACCCAGCACGGAGAGCCAGTGAATACAAAGTTTTAAGCGCGTTTTGGTCTCTGTAGCATCATCGCCAGTTGCCTTTTTAGAATGATTTAATAAAGTGCTTGCTGCAACAAAAATACTGAAGACCATCTAAGACCTGTAAATATGTAGACTTGAATTAGGTGTAGTTGTAGCTTACATCACATGGCCAATGTCCACGTTCTAAATATTTTTCTAGTATGCTACACATCCTGTTCGCTGCTTGGAGGCAGATAAGGGTGGGATTTTCTTCAGGTCGGCCTGGTATCCACCTTTGGATAAAAGGTCGGTGAAGCATGATGATCTCAGTGAGCTATAAATGTTTAGCAGGTGTATAGGAAGTTGCGAGCATGGATTTATTTGGTAAGGGCTCAAGATAATGTGCTAGCGGATGATCATATCATACAATATTGCTACCAACAGGTGATTGAATCCTTCGCATTTAGAACAGAAAAAGTACTTTATTTTTCACACGGGTAAAGGATCAGGCTCCGGGCGGATGCCAAGAAAATGCAAGCTTTAAACCAGAATAGCAGAATATTTCTCGCCACACAAGCAGTGTTTTGTGTGTGTTTGTGAGGGAAAAAGCCATACTGACGAGAGAGAAGAATTACAATCTCATCTTATCGCGTAGCAATGAAAGGTGAGCGGGATTGAGAAGGATTGAGGGATTCATCCTTACCATAATGACGATGTTAGTAATCGCGGCTGGCACAGAGGTTAGATCTTCAAGGTCGACCCTCAGCTCGGCAGGCATGTTTTGCTCCCAGTCTAAGAGCCTGGTATAGAGCTCCATTCTAATGCGCTCTCCACGCGGGGGGTCTTGGCGAATTGCTTGCCGAGCAGAGTAACCGTAAATCTGACGATAAGTGTCCTCTATTATGATAGACATCGATATTGTGGTGTGGAGAGCAGAAATCGTTCGCAGCTTGATAGACGTCCCGCTAACCAGCCCCACGTCCTTGGGATTTGGTGGGATGGTCATGAGCTCGAACTCATCCGATTCCGAAGTCGAAGGCCACGGGCAGTCCGACTCTTCCGCTCGCAAGATAATCGGTCTTCCCTGCTCGCTGGAAATCATTTTCTCCAAGATGTATAAGTTCCACCATAGACGGGATCGCACTTCTCGCTCTACCGGTTCATTAGGTTCGTACACGCGGTGTAAATGTAGCTCGATGGCCATTGACGACGCTAATCCACACAAAATTGCAGCTCGCGAATACTCTGCCACGCCATGCTGTTGTAAAGCCAAAATTGTCAAAACTTGGCACGATTGTATAGATGGAACGAGCGTGTTGACCGCTCGGGGAGAAGGATCTTTTCCAATGCCTTGCTGCAGCAGGTTGAATGCTTCTTCAAAGAGAACTTTGGGTTCAGGATAGCTTTCGAACTGCTGCAAACCGCTGCCCGACTTGTTTCGTGGATAACGCGCTCGATCAACGCCGGACCCAATGGAGAATATTGCCAAAACGAGAGCTTCTGGGATTTTAGGTGAGGGATAAGTCAAGTCGAGGGATGTATATAGAGGTTTGTATAATATGGGCCACATTGGATGTATGCTTTCGAAGTATGCTTGGAAGAGTCTTTTCGATATTTCGGCAGGTATCGAGAATACTGAGCCTGGAAGTCCATTGCCATTCGAAGTTACAGATAGAAAGTGAGAAGGAGAAGGGTTTGTTGCAAGATGTTGTGAGTTCGACGAAGTGTTCGATGATGCTACAGCAACTGGTCCTCCAGACATATACGCGTGCGACGACCTCTTGCGCTTGCTTGCCCCATATTCACATTGCTGGTTCCTGATCACACATGGACTACAGCTGGGAAGCTCGCCATCGCATTTGATCTTTTTGGACGCACAAAGCTTGCAAGCTTGCGAGACTCGTTTCCGGATCGAGTTTGGCGTGGAGCTTGTGGTAGACATCGTGCCTCGCGGAAGATTATTGAAGTTACGATGTATTGATGTTGTTGATTTTGCAACCAACCGATAGGCCGGGGGATTTCGTGCAGAGCGGGGAAACCTCGGTCGAAGGACCGTGCCATGCCTGTTATCTTATATTCGGAAACATGCCGCGGGAGCTAGCCGCTACAGTCAGATAGGTCTTCAATTTTATGATAACTGTGTTTCGTACATTTGCTTTCCAGTGGAGCCTATAAGAAGTGAAGATGATATTGCCTTTCAAAATCTCTTCTCTGTTGGATAGATACAGAAGAAGTCCTATGAAATGCCTAGTAGATTAATTAAAGGCTTAAATCAGGGTTTTCAAAGTATATTGTAAACACTTCGTATTAACATGGAAAATTAATCGATTGGGGTTGACAAAAACTCATCATCCTTGACTTTTTGAACCATGAATCTTGTGAGCTAGTGCCGTAGCTTGTGGCGGAATCAGATTTCGAAAATGCATGAACTGAGGGAAATTCATGCCATTTGTTTGCTTCGACTCTGGCAGGCTTGCCTTTGATCCTTCTAAAGGCCCGAATGAGAAAATTTCCGTGGATCCCCTTCATTATTACTTTATCCCAAGCGCAACAAAATCCGAAGAACAGGATGAATTTCTATGTCGCTTCTAGTAGGGGATTGCACATATGTCCACCCAGGCGCGACCGTGTGTGTCTGGGGATCATTACGTCTAGGTCGAAGCACTCTTGGTAAAGGTTTAATATTTGACAGGCTTGATTCCGCATGTGGCACAAGGTGGGAAAACGAATAAGATGTAATCATGTAATTGTATTGCGACCTTACAAGTAGTAATATCTCAGATGACAATCAACTAGGAACTATATGAACATATTCCAACTAAGCCTAGCTCAGTCATAGTAGGAAACACCTGAATGACTTATACTTGCTTCCTGACCTGCAATTCGAATCTCCACCAGCTCCTCCAGTGCGATTATTATAGCCGCTACTGCAGCCTATCCTATAAAAAAAGACTGATACACGTCTTTTGTTAACAATCGGCGACATTAACGGAGTTTCCGTATTGATAGTCGATGCAATTTTGGCCATCACTTCCAAGCCGATCCGCCCATGTCAGGTCAATCTGGCTGCCGAACTTAGAACAACGAGTATTGGTGTTGTAGTTGGCCTGCATCCGCTCTACGGCCGCCAAAGTATCGAAAATTGAGAGAAAGGGTAGTAGAATTAAGTACTGCATTTTTCGTGGTTAATGGCAATTTTAACTGAAATGTGGAGTGGTAACGTGGTGTATACTGCCAAGATTTAAAGAACTTACCAGGTAGGTATGACTTAAATGGAGATGAAGTATGAAGGAAAAAGTGCGAATTGTGAAGACCAGGTATGGAGGACGGGTTGTAAAAGCTTTTAGATACAATATAGCGAAGATATGTCTGCCCAGGTCTATAGCAATAAATCACTCCTATTGTTGTTGTGACAGAGCTCTGCTTTTAAATTCTTGATCTTTTCACAACAATATAAAGTCCTGGTAAATATAATACACGAAAGCATTCCGTCCTATATTGTCTAATTCACCTAATCCCTGCCACTTTAATTTGTGGTATTGTGTTTAGTCATTTATGAATCATATAGAATACCTTAGATTAGGGTAACCCGCGATTTACTTGTTTAGATGCTTCATCTCCGTTTAGCGACTCTAGATCGACCGAGGCATCGTACAGTAGCATCGTAGGCTTGTAATAATCCACAATGAACAATTTGGTAACCTACAAGATGCCTATAAACGGCGAGAAATGTGGAGATAGCTATCTTATAATCTGTAACGGAACAGAATAAGTTCTGGTATTATTGCCGAGCCAAATGCAATACGAGCTCATGTCGTTTGCCACAGGCGTTCGAGAAGAGTAGAGCGAAGTGGCTTCCGCGATGCTGCAGGTAGGGTGTGCAGTGCAGCACTCAAGACTTTAAGATTCAAGGAAGGATGAGTGCTTAATGTCAATGGCTTGTGTCACAACTGACTAAAACATGAAGAAAATCATGGGCTCAAATTATATCTGCCTTAAAGAAAGAATTGAAATCTGTGACTGCCAACCACGTATAAATATACCTCATATCACGTCTACCAACCTTTCACTATACTTCCAGCTAAGCCAGAGAACTATAGCCTCAGTTCAGTCGACTTATATGAACTAAAACATCTATATCTCTCCGAATCTTTAAGGAAATAAAATGCTCCTTTCGTCTATTATACACTTTGTTTAACTGTCTCAATCGCTGCAGCATCAGCCCCGGATATTGTCGATGTCAATAGCAATATATCCGACTTGGAGCGCAGCATCACCACTTCTTCTGTGTAGCACACCGAGGATGAAATTCATGGATGAAATTTATGGAAACATTATGGGCATATGGTCTCCTAGTATGATTGCCATCTCGTCTAATTCCAACAATATGTCGAGAGGCACTATACAGGAGCCGAAACAACATTCTACCATGCAGATGAGCAAACCTTTATTACGGTGCCGGAAGGCAACAACAGCATCCTCAATACTAGAGGCGGGTGTGCTAGTGGCAACTACAGCAGCAATAAAGTCCTTTCATCTCAGTCGTACTAAGATTCCTGTCACTAAGGGATGGCCAGCCGATATCGGGTATGTCCAGTTACTATTAGAGACGTTATTCAATTATTACTTGGATTTTTAATCGTTCATACATGGAATTACGGCTCGACCTATAGCTGCACTGTTCCCGTAAATAGCGCTAGCCAGATTTAGGGTCGTCATTACTATGGTTCGGCAGAGATTCAGCATTCAAGTTACACTTACTTGATTTACAAGTCCCCTTCTGAAAGCACTGTCCGAGTTCCAAGGACTGGCCCTGACTCTCAGTAATATGGCTGCTGAACTGGGGCAGCCAATATGGTATGCTATGTAAATCAAGGTCAGATAGAAATATAGGGATCTATTGGAGGTGTCAGAGATTGTAAATAAACTCAGATAGCACTTTAAGGATTTCAAATTGGATAAAAAGGCTTAGTGACCTCTCAGCTTATCTTTTTCTTAGTATAAGTAACATTGAATAAAATTAATTTCTCCGGGTCCACCTAAAATAAAGCAGTAACAAAACAAGTTCTGTAGACCTAATAGCTTTGGAAACAAGCTTAAACAAAAATAGAAGGCTATTAACTCCTTAGTCAGAAGAATATCTCCACGAGATACGCTAGCAAGGGAAATCGGGAGCCGAGTGTGTACCAAGCCAGTCATAAGAAGCACTATCGTTACAATTCAGGTGTGGCATATCCGTACTTAGAACAGGCTGTCTTTCGAGCCGCCCATTCAGGAAATCAAAGTAGTATCAGAGGTATTTACTCTACATACAGCTAGGTGCCATTTTGAATGAGCAGTAGCTTAAAGGAAAGTGAGCGAATTTTATGATCTCTTTTCTCGGCTCTATTTATTTAATATAATCATTCTTTCTGTAGATAGAGAATAATAGTATTTATTAAGACCTTTGAGAATCGCGTTAGTCAGGTAGGTAGGTTAAGACTTACGCAGAGTAAATACCTCTGCTATTACAGCTCTTAAACTTATAGAGAACCGATCCCTTGGCCTTCAAACCAAAACCTGCAAAGTTTCTCCAATCCTACCTGATTAAGTTACGGAGTAGAACAGCCTTAGAAATACTAGGGGTCCTAATTTGACTCTCACAAGATTTATAAATATTATAAGTTATAAAGGTGTCCATTTCTTATTAATAAAGAGTTCCCGGAAGCCTTCGGGTATAGTCTACTCTCATTAACGTGGTATACTGGCGAATATCTACTGACTTATAATACAGTGTTCGTTAAACAAGCTTTATCAACTGGTTTTTTAGCTCATGATAGAAAAGACAACCTTTTCAAGTCAGGGGCAGATGTGTCATTTTCTAATGAACCTTCGATACATCTACTAGTCGGAATTACTCAACTCTAATATTCTCTCAACACCTTACAAGCAGAGGAAGTAAGAGCTTGTAATACCGCATTAAATGGCTGAATCAAGACGAAGATCTACGATAACATCCAGCTTCAGAGTAAAGATAGGCCCTTTATAAAGAAAGAGACTTCCAGCCAGCTAACCCAGCTCGCCCTGGCCCACCGGCTCGCTTGTCTGACTAGCTGCGGGCCCAAGGATCTACCGGGGTTGAGACTTACTAGCTATACTAGTTGGTACAAAACAGTTTGCATCTATTTGAACAACGTTCAAGAGCGCAATCATCAAGTTCAGACAGTAGAAAAAGTCTAGTAAACGGCAAATCAGGCCATCGCATGGATGTTGTTGCTAGTTATAGTGATATCTGTAGAAGAAGGGCTATTCATGTGTTATTTGAAAGCCTGACGGGGGCTCCGGTGGCAACTCCATATGGCTAGAGTAACAGACAGGTATCATATATATAGAGAAGCTCTTGCCATCTATCATGGCGGAACAAGGGAATTCAAGACTCTTTCTCCTACCCTTGTGGCACTATTTATAATATTCTTACGTGTCTCAAACCAAGAGGTGAGAGGCACAACTCCAGACATTGATGATGCCATGGATCTCTTTTATACGGTTGCTTCCACTGCAAAGAAAGCTAAAAGCACAGTCATTGTCTGCAGCAATAAAGATCAATGAAATCTGACCAAAGACGGCTCTTGTTTCTTTTGTCAGACAGTCATACTGGCAAAGAATTTGGACCATCCAGGTGCGTACAAATAGCATGGACGTAATCAGCGCAAGCTGATAGCTTGCGTCTACTAGGAATTCTTCGTTAAAGAGCAATAATTACAGTGCTCTATCCCTAGCACGACAGAAGTTAACAAGACTATCTAAACCTTTCGGTCAAGGAGGACGCTCGTTGACCCTGTCAGTGTGTTGGTATGAGCCACATAAAATATCATAAATAGAGCCACAATAGCAGGAGAAATATCTCTCTTTTTTAATTCCCTTATTCTCTCTTCCTAGGCAGCAAGAGCTCATCTATATATATCATATCTCTCCACTAATCTAGCCATACGGAGTTGCCATCGGTGCCCTCACCGGGGCTTCCCAATGGCGTATAAATGACCCTTCTTATACGGATATCACCGTACCTATCAATACAAAGTATCGAAAATGCTGCTCAAATCTCTGTTCACTGTGGTCTGTGGTCTGTGGTCAGTTTCCGCGGATTACTTAAAGCCTGCTGTGGATGCATACAGAGATATCATAGGATCTATTTCAAGCTAGCCACACTCTAGAATTTCGATTATTGATAACACTAATCCTACTAAAGACTGATATGTAGATAACAGAGCTTGAGCAGTCGGATAACTCCAGCTCCAGCGAAGTTTCAGATCAAAAGATCAGATGGAGATAGAAGTCGATATTGTGGTCATAGGCCACTAATGTCACCATGTTAGAGCAAAGTTTGCATCTGTAGTATGGTCGGATTATTTGACAGTATTACCGTGTATGTCAGCAAGCTTCGTTCGTCTATTCTACCAAAGCGGATGTCGGCATACCCTTCTCAAGTATTACTGTGGGGACTTAGAAACTGCTTTTCATTTGAAAATCCCATGTTCAGAAATGCGACGCACTTAAAAGTCTCGATTGTTTCTATATCTGAAAGTGATTGGCGCCTCCGATTATTATTTGCTGCTTTGTAACTATTGCATAGTCAAAATACTACTTTAAAACACTCAACCACTACAACCTTCTCATCCATACCTTCGCATGATTGGTAAAAGATAAAAAGAAATCATCCACGGTGCCCATAGCCTCCAAGTAGACTTGTCCCCCCTGACATTTCTTCGGCATATTAAGCTCGTTGCCATAATAGTTCCTAAGACTAGCGTGGGGACGTATGCTGCAAGCCGTACTGCCCAAAATCGTGGCACAAGAAAAGACCACACAAGAACAAATACAGCTGTAACCCAACGAGCTGTTGCATCTCCTAGGATAATCGGAATTGTTCGTCTTTCTTCCTGCCAATCTTCTTTCTGGTCGCGGAAGTCCTGGATTTGTGCAGTTGTAAAGATCGTCGCTCCAATAATGATTAGCCATTTCATGGTGGTAGGGAACTCAGTGAGGACATGGTTATCACCAATGGCAATTTCGAGAGGCCCTGCCATAAGTGTTGTAATTCCAGTCGCATTGAGAAAATTCCGGCATATAGGATCTTTTGCCCCTTTCCATTCATTATACCAAACACACCACTACAGAAATCAGTTTTAGCATTCATTATGTTTTATTTCTTCACCCGCGTACTAGGTGGCTAATTAAACGTCCAAAATGAATGAGCACAGGAGATCAAGACAAGGTGCCATACCAAGATTTGAGCCAGATAAGGCTTGAGGCCGCCAAACGTCAGACAGTATAGTGCCATGAGAGGGTATAAAATAAATAGTAATATTCGACTTTGCTCAGCACTAATTCTTTTGGAGGGAATCGGTCGCCATGGTTTACTAGTTGAGTCGGTCAGAACGGAGTTTGGATGGCGTTGATTGTGGATGTTGAATAGCAAGAGATTGATCCAGGACCAGCAAATCATGGTGGGTACTTTGAAGAGAAACTCGGATGGACTTTTCTCGGTTAAGATTCCAAAAAGAGGAGCAGCTGCCATGGTTGCTGCAGCGAAGAATAATGGCATTACTACTATCTCTGGGAGATCGTTACAAGTGAAAAGGTGAAGTGTGTATGCGAGATACGCCAGACGTCGTGGAAGGGTACTGAACTGGGGCTATGATATTAGCTTATTGATATGGATAATAGATTCTTTCCGAACATACCTTGTATCCGTGAAAAACCCCCTCAATAGCGCTGTAGCAAGGCTTTTGGAGCTTCATATTGACGATGAAAGTGTTTAGATTGGTGGAGTCTTCAGTAATCTCGATTATGTTTTATTTTAAAAATCTCCAAATAAATTCGAAGGCCGAGAGCAAGAGACTATATACTTCAGTAAAATTCAGCATTGATAGACTTTCAACTTTGGCCCCTCAGCCCCCTTCGATAACCTGGACCAGAATAGCACTGTGTTGCCTCGGGTAGCCAACATTCTTCATCGAAAAGTTGACGTAGAGAACTAGGAATGTTATTCTGTCATTTGTTACTTATTACCGCCAACCTCGTTTCACTGCGGGTCGCGCTTAATTTCCTCCCCAGTGTAACAGAACCGGCTTAGGCAGCCAGGATCGACCATAATAAAGTGCATGCGAAGGTACAGCGGCTATATATTGTCAAAGCGCTAGGCCTGCGCCGATGCTAGCCTTGGATTACTACTCGGACTTACTGAACAAAGCAATACAAGTTTTGAGTCGATACCCGATCAGGGCAAACTCCTCAGCTTCAATAAGAGAGCCTTGAGCTCTATGAAAATGTATAACCGCTGCACACTTTCGCAAAGTCTGAGCCTCTCCGCACAGACTTTAAGAATGAAGCAGGCAGGTATATCGCCATCTACGGGTCTACCGCAGCCTTGAGGAAGGCCCACAGCTGATGAACTGATGAAGTTGAAATGATAGTGTATCTAGATTTAGACTGTAGGGTTCTCTCCTTTCATTTAATGAAGACTATACAGACGATCGCTTTTAAGTTCAGATCAACCTGGCTCATAGCTTCTTTTTTGCGGAACAACGATATACAGCTGCCGGTGGTTGCGCAGCCATTAAATTCATTAATTGAGCCTCCAACAACGTAACCGCCAACATGGGCCTACCAAAGAAACAACGAGGGGAACATCCAACTTCATCCATGACTTCGCCACCAACACAATCAGATCCTCATTGGACACGATGCGTGACAAGCATATATCCAACAAAGAAAGGCTATGCTAAGACGTTTCGCAATTTGCTCTTACGGACCACCCCAGTTTGCACGATACATGGCTGGTTCGCTGCGTTATGGACATCCCACTTTTTATTATATTCGCTTGGTACTTGTATGCGAAGCAGGCACAAGCAATGGGAATACTTTCACTAGAGCTTGAAAATATTGGGGCTTCTGATGTTATTGAGTTGGAATCCATTGGTATCCCGATTCTCGATAGCTTCCGTCACATCAAGGCACTGGACGGGACATGAAGGTTTGCATCTGTACTATTATATATGAAACTTCACCGTCGGAATGGATCCCGTGAGTGGTTATCACATGTTCAGCTTCTTAATTGATCTCGGGCTATTGTATTTAACATGGCTTTTCGAATTCAGCAGGAAGGCCAATCAACACTTATCTATGAGGTTGTAATTTATAGCCATAATGGCAATTAATATTTGCTCATTCTGTCTAATTTTATGATATTTGGCATCCTCTTCCGGTTTGCGGAAGTCGGTGTTACTGCATCTCTATACTACTTCTTCAATATTGTGAGCGCGCCATCAGCAAATGTTGCAACTTTAGAAACGAAATCTGCGAGAAAGCCTCATATCAGGATGCTCTAGGTCATAATGACCGCCTTTTCATACCTGCCTGTGTGCTAAGTTTGTATCGCGCCCTTACAAATTGCACAGCATATCTGAACCTGGGTTTGGTAATTGTTCCCGATTTACG
This sequence comes from Hymenoscyphus repandus, assembly GCA_001414415.1. Taxonomy (NCBI): domain Eukaryota; kingdom Fungi; phylum Ascomycota; class Leotiomycetes; order Helotiales; family Helotiaceae; genus Hymenoscyphus; species Hymenoscyphus repandus. Next base: position 135,055 of record LLCE01000097.1, read on the forward strand.
CTTGCCTTATAGGAATCATTTTCGCAAACCTGCCATTTGAAGAAAGCCACAAAATTTTGGAGCTCATTAACTGCCTCCAGCACCAAAAAGACGGGGTTTCCAGGTAAGAAGTGGCGACTTTGGAATCATCTTACCGGGAAGTGGGATTCTTACTGTGCTGAGAAGCACATATAATCTATGATTTATTTGAAATATTTCTCCCTTGGATTCTAGCAGAAAAGATTTTCTTGTTGGTGCTTCGATAGGGCTTGCAATGTGACCATATGGCTGCTTTCGTGTGTTCATTTCTTGCTTTGGTACTTGTATCTGTATGCAGATATAAAATCTGGGGGTTTTATTAAGCAGAGCTGTCTGTTCATCATCATGTCTGGTGCTGCAAAGGCTCCTTATTTCGAGCCTAGAACGTCACTCGCAGCTGGTTTCCTCTTGGGAGAGGGCATATTGATATGAAGATTTTCAACTGTTGATGTGTTTTTCTTTTCTTCTCCATTTTACATGGGACCGAGGTATCTTTTCTTAGTAGTTGAGACCTTCACAGACTATTGTTCCGCCCATTTAGTCAAGCACCTAGGTTCAGAGAGTAGGTGATGTTGGCTGTACGAAAAATTCTTCGAACGCTACCCTGTGTAGGGCAGAATGAATGCTTAGGCTCGAATTTTGGAAAAGTCATGCTCTCTCCAAGATTGCACCAGAGGCTTGGAGCTCAGGAGCTTTGTGCTAGCTCCTGCCAAATAGAGATCTGCTGTGTTGGAACAGACATGTGGTGATGTATTTCAAGCAATGTTACTCGGTATCCACCAATTGCAGTTGCAACGATGAATCGGAAAGAAGAGTAATCGAAAAACTAGTGAAACCCTGCGGATTATTATCTTTACCCGCTCGGAATTATCAATTTCGAAATCAAGATTTATCTTTCTGCTGCAATGGATTAGGTTTAAAAATTCTAGGCGCATCAAGTCCAAGCAGTAATTGTATAGATGATCACATAAATTGTCTTCACTTGCTCAAATATTTTTTCCATTGCTGAGCTCAAGTATCCTTCAGCGGGGAGTGTTGAGCTAAGGAACAACCCATTTAAGGCCGAGAATAGCTGAGATCTGGTACGTATCCTCATTGGTCTACAAAAACACACAAAGTATTGTGAGCACAAGCACAAAAGAATGGGCAGGAACAGTAACAGGATCTGGTGTTATAAAGGGAAGGAGTTGAAGTAATAATCCTCAAGTAATCATCAAATAATCTTCAAAGTAAGGGGGTGGTAAAAATGGTGATAATTGTCCTGGTCCCTAAACGAGAACATCAACATGCGTCCATGTGTTCTCAACGTGATCACAACCACAGGATGAGATTAAATTCACGTGAGATGCTGTTCAATAATGACTCGTGTTATCACAACACATTTCTTCTGCACTTTATTTGAATTTCCAGAACGCACTCAGCCAAGCACACTACTTAATACAGGAATATCCGCTTTAAAACCATTAACTTCTCCTATCACTGATATTCGAGCTTACAAGTAGCAATGATGTTTAAATACTCCTCAAAAGATCCCGAACGCAAAGAGTTTCGGCTACTCAAAAATTATCCGGACCACTTCTCGGCCACAAGACAGTTTTTGAGATCTCTTAATCTACTCCGACCACCTACGAATAATTAGTGACCTCTCAAATGAGGTATCTGGCTATCTGGCATTGTCATATACCTGGAGAGGGGTAGATGAAACTCTTCCAATACAATTCAATGGATGCAATATTGTATCACCCTCAATCTCTACCATGCTCTTGAGCACCTGAGGGATGATCATAACGTGATTGCTATTTAGGTTGATACGGTTTGTATCAACCAAAGGAATGATAATGAAAAGAGTGAGTAGGTCCTCAATGTGACTGAGATCTACTCCTCAGTTAAATGAACGATTGCATGACTTGGCCTATGGGGAGACGGCAGAGACCACTTCTTGGAGACAAGTAACAGAATTGATGGTTACATTAAAAAGCTTCGGGTTACAGATAATCAGGCCACCTCCAAATTCTCAAATCTGATGATTGAATCGAGTCTCCTTCCGAAAGACACTGCGGCAGAATTTCCTAGCATGAATTGGCTATATTATTTTCATATTGTTGATTACATGCTCAGTTCGTGTGCACTTAGGCCACATGTAGGCGGAAGGACTCTCGTGTCGTGAGCTCGCTTGAGAAACAAAATAAACATGGCACGATTCTTTTTGACCCGCATTCTTCCCTACATGTACGAGGTCTATGCCGAAACATACACCGTGGCGCGAGATTGAGAGGCGATAAAATTGATTAAGGTAAAAAAAAACAAGAGGGGCTTTCGCAAACAAACTCAGGGCTACGGGCCTCTGGTTCTGGTCTCCGTCGTTCAGCTGCTAATCTCCCCACTCCATCATTACCACTTCATCCATTTGTACTCGGTAGCCTTACTAAGTTAGTATTTGCCGATAAAACAGTACGGATTGGATTCAGGAGCTATTTCTAAGTTTACCCTTCAGTGGAGTGCCGACGCTCTCGAGTGAAAGTCGTGAAACTTACCACCTTAGCAAACGGCTGTTGGCAATACTGGCGGCTGGTCTGATGTCAATATCACTCTTAACTCTTAATTTAATCGAGACAGAGGCTGGTGTGGTACACTGAGCATAGACGGTAAGCCGCGACAGCAAGGTTTGCTTCTGGAGATGTGCCGAGGCCAGCACGCCGGTATCGCACGATAGGTGTCGAAAACTCTAGAAGCAACTAATTATTTAGCCATTCTCTCATCTATCGGTCATTTAATTCCAGCCAATTCAAGAAGCTAGAAGAAAACAGAATAACACTTCATCAAACCTAAGCCAGACGCGTGAGGGGTGAGAATTTACTCGAACTTCTGCGCCCAATTCGATGGCATGATCGGTAGACGGCTTGTCTAATGTGTCTTCTAACAGTACCACTTTTCAGTCTCTAGAAACCAATATTATTCGACTACATGATGTAAAAGTGTTTTTGTAGATTTTATGTCCGTTGCCTCTTTTTAGTGAGTAATATGGTAGAATTATATGAGTATGGTTTATGTAAACAGAGGCTCTGCCTCCTTGGAATGAATTCAAGGCTCTTAATTAAGTAACCCGTTTATGACATTCTTGCGTGGCCCACACCAACAAGTAGTAAAGGAGCTCAGGTAGCCCGCTGAAAGATTGAGATTCAAGACTTTGCTAAGTAAAAGTATGCAGACCTCATTATTGCTGTCTCTACTTGCAGTAGATGATCATTTCCTGTAGAAATCCGTGGAGTAAATTTAGCATATTTTGAAGAATAGGCCAACGACATGTATATGAGATTGATGCGAACGAATATGAGCTATATTTTCATTACGTTGTATAATTTCTGTTGATAGGTACGGTGATATCCGTATAAGACAAGCCATTTATATACTATTCGGAAGCCACGACGGGGGTACCTATGGCAATTTCGTATGGCTAGAGTGACAGAAAGATATAATATATAGAGAAGCTTTGGCCGTCTAGGACGATAGAATAAGGAATTCATGACTCTTTCTCCTGCTCTTATATATATTTTCATGATACTCTTACATACCTCACACCAACAACTTCAAACACTCCTCTGACCACTGACCTCTGTATTAGTCAGTATATCACTCTCTGATATACTGGACACGTTGTTAAATAGCTTCTTTGAGAAGAAATCAAATCTATATGACTAGCGTAACGATATACGTGTAATTAATGCCGATCCAAGCTGTCATAACTTACTATAGGCTGTTGCTATAGAGATGGATAAAAATGCAGATGCTGTGATGACCTTTCATGAGTTGACGGCAGGCGGTGAAACGCGAACGTTCATTAAGTTTGCAATTTTCCTGCTTGCCTTGATGGAAGGACGTTGGAATATCCTTCCGATGACGAGAAACACTGCCAAGTGTTTTATAATATATCACCCACACTTAACGTACTTCACAAGCGAGTCTTATTTACATACGAGTCGTGGTTTTTACCCCACCAATCGACCAAACTCACTTATTATTCTTATAACGCAGGTAAATTAAGCTCTGATAAGAGACTCTAATTGATTTAAACCATTCTAGGATAGGTACGAGCGATATGTTTTAATGATTTATGACTACTACACGCGTTTGGAATCAGCTTTAAGGCTTTTAAAATGACCTTGCTAAAGCGCTTAAATAGCCAGAGAAATTTGGCCTTCTGTTTGAATCATTTGAGTAGTAGTTGGTTGAGATAAATAGTGGTAAGTTACGGTTGTGGTCGATTGGTGGGGTAAAAAACATGACTCGTTTGTAAAGTACATTAAAGTTGAAATTACCGCAATGTGCCTCCGTGCCATGAATTTCGGAGACTTGTAGGAAGGCATCATAGGATAGGGCACAAAGGACATGAGCTACGAAAGGCACACAAGCATTCGAGAGATTCTAGCTGATACACTAGTATTTATATACTAGCACATCCATAGTGCGAACAATTATCAGAATAGCGAGTTCGAGCAATGGATCGGCAATGGATCACACGGCGTGGCAATCGTGATGAAATGGTCATGACTACGAAGTATACCTCAAACAGCCACCTCGTCCACCCTGGAATTGAGATAAGTTTGAATTTTGGCAACATGAACAAGAAGATCATGCAAGTGTCAATCAAAGTTATTCTATGTCGAATTCAGACTTCTAACATTAATTTTTTCCGTATTGCGACTTCCACTTGTCGAGAAATACTAATGATACTTCAGTACTGTATCCATACCTAGGACTTCACAACCTCTACCCCTAAACTCAGGACCTCCCTCGATCACCTCGTCTTCTCTAGGAAAGTCTTCTGCCTTGGAATTTACAGGCGTTAAGTTTGCAGTTCAGCAAAAAGGACATCACCAAAGTCGAAAAAAACGGCCCCCTTTGACTTCGCGTATCCTCAAGCATTCGTGGGTCTAGCTATAGATGCTACTAAGCCATAAAATCCAAACGGTTTGATGATGCCCAGTCGCTGCAGTCGATTGAGCTACATGAGAACATAAATATGGCTTCTAATCATATGAACTAGATCCAGGACGACCAAGCTATGATTTCATAGAAATGCTCATTTACACTGCTCTCTGCTCCACCATGACTCTAGTATGACGGTTACGTTTATCTGTGAGATTCCAAGCATAAAAAATGGTTTCTCTGGCCATCTCGCTTAACTACCTTTTTCCCCTTTTTTCAAAACTCGATTTGAGCGAAATGAAACCCCACTTTAATAATTAAGGAGGGAAGAAACACATCAGCAAGTCCAATGTAGGGAAAATAAGGTATTGTCTAGTAATTTCTTCGTAAGCTTATGCTGTGGTTTGTTTATCTGGCTCAACTAATTTGTCGAGGATGAGTTCATGTGAGGTAATGATGAAGGGCAAGATGAGTTTCTGAAAGAAAAGGTGTAAAGTAGATACAGTGGTCCAGCAGGACAAAAGACAGATGATGATTTCTGTTCTTGATAAAAAACTGTGTTTGTTTCAATATTCGCTGCTTTGTCTCTCCACCATTCTACTATACTCTCTGCAGTCATTCTAATTGAAGACCCGACTGCTCCCTGAGAACTCAAACCAAGCATCCGTTACCTGACTCAAATCCACCGTATCATTCCAATCCTGCGAGATCTCAATCCTCCACGAAGCAAATGGACTCGGAAGCGCATATTCGTCTTTCATGATTGTCACAATATCACCGGGGGTCCCGATTTTCCCTGTCTGAAGGTTATACTGAAATTTGGTAGGAAATGATGTTTGGGAGAAATGGAAGTCTAGACCAGAGCTGTCGACGATAGTTGACTGTCCAAGATGTGTTAGTTTGACTGTGAGCTCGTCGTCCGCGGTCTTCGCGCCCTTGAGGTAGAAGCGAACGCCAGATATGCGGACGTCAGCGCAGCTTGCGAAAGGGTTAACTGCTCGCTTGGTCTTGGGATACGCTTCAGGAATGGAGAGTATGAGGCCGTAAGTATCTCTTGATAAAGTACACAGGCTATCTCTTTGGGCCGGCGTGAGCTTGACTTTGATTGGATTTAGGTCAGATTCGGTAGTTATGCCAAAGGGCTGGCGCGCTGAGGAGAAATCTTCGATGTCCTTGGAGTACTGGCCGATGATGGTATCTCGTGCAGCGGTGAGCCTGTCAGAGAGATCCGCTCCGGGAAAACCAGCGGTACGGATATTAGCGAGGGCTGATGTGTTTGAACCGGACAATGACCAAAAGGCAAGTGTGCGAGAAGTATCGTGTAACAATCGCAATATCACAGACGTGGTGGAGAAATAGCCCTTCTCAATGGCGACTGCAAGCGCGGGTATCTCAGTGTGAATTTCGGTTATCTCCTTCTTTCCTATCATATCTTTTGTGGCTTGTGACTCGTCTCGTGTGGCCCTTGCCTTAAGCCAGAGGTTGATAGAGGCATTGTAGTGGAGTACTAAGCTATTTCGATGTAGAACAGCTGAAACATAGTCGTTGAAGGACGAGAGAATACTCTGTAATGTATCTTTGCCTAGCAAGCCGCGGTAATTGGAGACTAGATCCATGATATTTCCTTCATCTCCAATAAGTTTGGTGGCACCCGGGTCGTCAATTTCCATTCCACTTTGCACAATCTGGACCTATTTACGTGTGAGAGATTGCTAATTGTGCCATAATAGTCATTGCAAGAACTTACCCCTTCGGCTAATCCGTCCATTCCCTTACCCAACTCAACTAGCTGACTAATGACATAATCTTTCTCAACAGAGAATCCTGAATCATCTGCTACCTTATTAAAGCCCGAGTTCAAAAGTCCTGCCCCTTGAATCACACCCATGGGGATCCCAGGTGCAAATGCAAACTGGCTGGCTGCCGAGATGAAGTCAGAAAATGAGACGGAGAAATTGTTCTTGATCTTATCCTCAGCGTCCTTAAGAGCTTTCATTAGAACTGTTCGCTTGTCGGGCAATGTTTCCTGAAGTACAGCAATTGTCCCTGCTGCGTTATTTGCTTCCGTTTGAAGCGTTGTCATATCTGAATTTGCTTGTTCTAACGTGTAGTTTGCACTCGCCATTGCAAAATCCAGTTGACTTTTCCGCAATGTATCGTCTTTTGCTTGCGTCTCATATGATAGGTAGTTCTTCTCTAATGTCGCAAAGTCTTTGAGAGCATCCTCCAGCTGTCCTTTATAGAAACCGAGTGAGCCTTTGGGGACCCACCTTCGGTCTCTCCCATAGAAGTCTAGACCTCGTTGCAATTGGTTGGCGTATTGTTGTGCTTGGTTATAGCAAGATTTGAGGGTTGTTATCGATGTGGGTTCTGATACTCCAGATGGGACAACAAACATTCCCGCCTCTTTCTCTTTGTAGGCTTTGAACAGTTCATCGCTAGTGAGTAGCGTATCCAAGAAGCTTAGGCGAGTAATGAGGCTTGAAAGATATCGTTGGCAAGCTGCTAGTGATTCTTTGGTACCACAAAAGTACTGGTTTTCGGCCTCGCGAAGAGTCATTGCGATCTGTTCGGGATGAAACAAGCACTCTTTGCTCTTTCGTATCATGAAGGGTAGCATCCTATGCTTGTTGAAGCTCCCAGATTTTCCAGATACTCCAATTGGTCCAGGTCCGGGGTTTTCCTTTGTCTTCTCCTGTCCACCAACCCCATAAAGACCACCCGAAGTATCAACAGAAACCCTAGCCATGAAGTTATTACTCTCGCTTAACATCAAATCCTCCAAATTATCCACAGCTTGGAGAAGAGTATCCATTGGCATTTGTATATAATCCGTGGAGAGTTTCTCTATCGCTACCACGAGATCTGGAGGCTGAGTGATAGAGGCGGTTTGTATTGCAAGCCACTTCCCGAGCTTTGATTTGTCCAAGTCAACCTCTGAGGGCGTTCGTACAAGGCGAAGATCCAACACGGCGTTTTGGCATGTGTCATTGAAAATAAGTGACACCGTGCCACCATTTCCCCCGTTGCCCCCTCTGCCACCAAAAGTGTAGCCGTCTGCACCATCACCGCCAGTGGCCATTATTTTCAGCGGATGGCCGTCAGAAGAATTGCTCTCATCAAATTGTGCACATGAAAGCGCTAATGAATATGCATTTGAGCCATCTGCCAGCTTGTCAATCGCGTTTTGGTTGTTGGTGCCGGCCTTCCCGGAGATCGAAATACTGGCGTGATCTGAAAGCATTGTGAGACGGGAGGTGTGAAGCTGGAAGGCCTTTGCTTTCACGATGTCATTGTTGGAAGAGGCGAAAGAGCAATCATTAGTATATATCAGGGTTTCATCGTAGCCAGTAAAGGTAGTTTCAGAGAGAGTGTACGGCGATGCAGAAAGTATGAGGCATTTGTTGACTGTGGTGATTATTTTAGCCATGGTTTTTGGGTTGTTAAACGTATTTTCTGATTGTGTGAGTGGGTGCCTGGAAAGGGTGGTTAAAGGGACTGTTAATAGGATGGAGTTGGAATCTCTGAGACAATTTATTTTCCTCGTTCGACGAATCAATTGAGATATTGGTATACAAAAGTTTAGTCTTATTGGAATTCAAAATCTGCTGTTGGGACTGATTCTCTCCTAGTATATACTGCAGAAGCTGCCAAGGATTCATTGACTATCAATGGCAAAGGGCTTGGCGAAAATGAAGCACTGCAACCTACCATGTCTTCCTAGCTATCCAATCCTTTGCTACATTATTTTTATTCAAGTTCAATACATCTCCTTGAGAAAACGCCATGCAGGCTCAATGACTGTAACTTTCTTGGATGGATGGGAAGGTCATTGTCAAGTCGATGTCCGAGTGAAAATAGGGAATTATTTCAGCTTCTTTTCCCAACGCTACTAAAAAAAAAGTGGAATCCTGTGGGCTTGTGCAAGTCCGACTATATTTTGGTCGATATGTTCCATATTTTGCAGATTGTCTTTTGGTGAAAAATTGTGATGGTGATGAGTCCGTAACTTTCTCCAAGAGGATGACAAGCTGACGCACATCCCGGTGCAAGCTTATTCCGCAAGCTCGAATCAGATAGCGTTCCAAAGTTGCAAGTGTAACGCTGCAAATTTTCTCAACTAACGATTGGTTGAAACATAAGTAGGGCTTACCGAGCATTTAATGCAGCCGCGACCCCAATGCTGGAAATTGATATCGCGATGTATTCAGCAGACAAGATTAACGCCACAATGTGCAATAAAGAAGGATTGATACCACCAGACGGTCGGGTGGCTAGCGGAAAATACCCAATGGGTCCAAAGCCAAGCCTCTCCCACAATCCTATTGCAACGTCGTTGAGTTCAGATCAGATAACCGTAATGCCTACATCGCATTGGGAGCACAAGATTCTCTCATGACCACACTGAACTGATGACAGGAACCTATGCCATGCTAAGGCAGGACGCCTCTCAATCCTATTACGACGTTAATTTGAAAGAGAAGGGCCGCAATGCTCTTGACTAGGATGTGAATTGTGGTTTAGTGAGGATATGCAGACGAGTATTGATTTGGCAAAGCTGAGAGTCTTATGATAGGCATGTCTGATCAAAAAACCAAGCGAATGGAGCGAGACAATTTGAAAATGGCAGTGGATTTGATTCAGCTGTGTGGCCGATTCTTCGGGAAACTAATCAGGAGGTTACAGTTTCTGCTGTAACAGACCTGATTCAACCAGAATTTTGAGCTTCTCCTTTTCCAGAACTCAGAAGCCTCTTGTCCAAGAAACGAACCTAGTCTCTTCTGGTCAACTGATAGTAAGAGGAGAGATTGTATGCGAATTGATTGGAAAACGCGCCATTTTCTTGCCATTGGGATCTGGCAGCCTGAGATTCAACTACCGAGACCATACATGTGGGCATGGAAAGCAAACCCTCGTCAGATATGAATTATGGTGTCAGTACTATAAATTCCCAGATATAATCTCAAAGCCCCTCTATGGGACTCTTTCGAACTTCAGCCTCGAAACTATAGGAAATACCTCAACTTAGTCAGTCAACATCTTCATAGGCAACTCTTCAATCATGGAGAGCTACCCCAGTCTCGACACGTTAGTTGCCGGCATGAAACCACCAGCTACTCAACTCAGCAATAAGGGGTCAACCGACCTTTGGGACATCGTCGTCAGTTACTCGGTCGACCAACTCAACACACTGCTCCAACAAACATGGAAAAATGACAGCAAAATCGCCCCAGCGAGTATCACTTTGGAAGTGGAAGATTTCGACGACGATAAAGAGCCTCCTGAATACTACTTTAGAGAGTGGGTTCTGACTCTGTCACCCCCAAGTCTCACATTCGACTCAGCCAAAAGTGGATATGCTACTTTGACGATGATCCTGAATGGAACTTATAAAAGACTTGGAAAGAATGATGATGGGATAGATTATCCGCTTCACACTTTGCCAAAGAATGCTTATAATCTTGTGATCTCTTTGCCACTTCAAGTTGTGAGCGCTACCGAGGTGAAAGGCGTGACTACAATTAAGCCCAAGGTAAGTAAAGCTTCCGGGCCCATCTCTACCCGATCAGAAACTAAAGCTTACGCTTCTTTTAGGGGGATGTCACTCAGATTATCTCCTTTGACGACGACATATCCTCCACACTCCACATAGTGTTCAATTTTGCAACAACCAACTCCCGTGATGCTTCATACCAGATTGTGGCGCGTGATATGAAATCCCAAGTCCCCACCGGCATCTTGAGCATCCTCTCAGCTCTTGCCACATACATGAGCAATGACAAAGATCTTGCAGGTATCAAATACGCATTAGCTGAGGTGCGACAAGACAAGCCCACTGCAGGCACCCAGACTTTGACGCCCAAGTTAGTGGCATTTACTGTCTACGCACCATCCACACCTAGCGAGAGTAACACTGGGGTTGGTTGCTTAAGCATTTACATTAAAGCCGACGAAACGGGCGATAGTTATCCACCAGGAAATGCCCACCGAAGCTTCAAGTTTCTCTCCGATGAAACAGAGACATATCCAATCCCCAGCCAATTCACAGCCAGCATCATCATTCGGCACCAGGTTTTCGCCGAGTTCTGGCTGAAGCAAGCCCTCCTAGACGCAAAGGATGACAAGGGAAACCGCTTCTTCCAAAGCGTCAAAGTTGAAGATATCAGCGACGGCATCCTACTCAGTGCGAAGCTCGACAGCTGGATCACGCCTAACTTCAAAGATAAGAGATGGTGGGGCGGCTACTCTATCTCGAACGCGAACTGGAGCCTTAGCGATACAGATGCACTTATTTGGATTAAGGATGGGCAATTAACCTGGACTTACACCTTCTCCAATGAGTGTAGATGGGATGCGCGTGTTTTACAGGATAGCAGGTGGGGTATTGCCAAATACAAAACGACGTTGATCAAAATCGGTGCTCCATTTACAAAAGGTAGCGACTCCGGCCTTGAAGTACAGCTCAACCTAGATTCTGGAGACTGGAAATCAGAAGCTACTTATAAGCAACTAAGTGTGACAGATACCATCTTAGGAAAGGGGTCAAATTACCTGCCTGATGAGGTAAAAAATGGTCTTATGGGTATCTCTCTCCCGCAGGTTCATCGGACAATGGACTTGGATTACTTTGCGACGACTAACATCTTCGCGCCTGGGAAACATTTCATCTCTGTCGGTGGCCCGCAGTACGCTTTCACACCATATGATGTCCTGATTGTAGGAAATATAACTAACAGCATCTCGCCCAAGACAATTGTGAAATCCATGGTACAGGATCCCAAGGTAAAAGCTCGTGCTTCGGCAGTCCCAACGCCCAAAAAGAAGACCCCGGCGCAGTACATCAGGGATGTTCGGAACAGCCAGCCTATACTCGGTCAGACCCTCGCCGCTATCACATCTGATGACCCTAAAGCACTGGATGTCTTGTTAAAGAACTCAGAGTATGATATTAACTTAGACGCACTAGAGAAGTTGGTCAAAGAATCCTCCGAGGGAAGCAACTTTGATATCACCAAGGTCGCTGGACTTTATCGCTTCAACGAAGCTGACTTCAAGAATGATTACATGATCATAGATCCCTCAAATGGAAGGTAAGTACATCTCGGTCTCCAAATCGAAACCTTTAGCTCCAACCAAACCTAACTTCAAATCAAAGAATGACCATCAACGACAATCACGTCTCCACTCAGACCACCCCCGAAGGATCTGTCATCTTTAGCTACAAGGGAATTGCCTACTCGATAATATTCACCATCTCCTATAACCTTGAGGACGGCACTCTTTTACCCACGACTTTCTCCGGCGCAGCCATCGAAGCACCCAAGGCACCCATTTCCGGTTTCCAAATCGTCAAAAAGCCAGACGACCACATCGACATCTGGAGCAGTGCTGCCATTCTCGGCACAGCTTTCACTTTAAGCGTTGTCAGCACCCTTATGACAGGCATCGGTCTCTTCATCGCAATCCGAGAAGCTCGTAAGACGAAAGCACCGTCCAAATCCGCGAAAGAAGCAGTCAAGAACGCGCAGCTGAATTTATCTGATGCTGCCAGCAAGACAAAGTTGCCGAAGATGAATATGAAAAACTATCAGTATAACATGGAAGGCAGTATGAAAGAAGAGATAGTCGAAGTTCTCAAGAACGACGGTAAAATGGAGGACACGGAGATCAGCGTATATGCGCAAGATGTCGTAAGGAAGGAGTTGATAATTAATGATGCGCAAGCCATCGATGCACCCCTTAAAGATCAACTGAGCGGGTTCAAAGAGGTCGTGGGCGAGGAAGCGTTAGATAAGCAGGTTGAAATCATCGTAAAACACCGCACCCAAGACCCCTACGATGCTCTCAGCGCGGAATCCCCCTATATCACCGCCACCGTCGAAGCCGAACATGCACTCGTGGACAAAACGGTCCAGGACAACAAGGTGAGCGACGCGGTCACGGAGTACGATGCTCTGGACCAGAAACTGGTGGATAAAAATTCTGAGATCAAGGAGAAGCAAGTTGGCGAGGCGGAGTTCAAGCAGAAGCTAGTGGACGAGAAGAAGACAGAGGCGGAGGTGAAAGAGGCGATGGACAGCTATGGTGAAGATTTACAGAAGAAGATTGCGGATGCGGAGCAGTTGGAAAAGGATAAGCAGGCCAAGGATGAAGAGAGGTCGGGATATCAGGATGAGGCTGATAAGCTGGCGGAGAAGGAGAGGAAGGCGAGAGAGAGGGCTGATACGGCTGCGGAGGATATTTATATGGAGAAATTTGGCGAGGGTGTTTGATGGGATGCTTGGGGAAGTGTGAATTGGGGTTTTGAAGTATTTTATTATCCAGCCGTACCTATCTTGCGTCTAATTCATGTCGAAGTCATTGATGCATCGTTGAGATGTTCAGGAGATTTAAGCTTTCTAGCTTAGGTGACCGGGCTCGCTTATCAATATCCTACCAACCCTCCCGGATGTCAACCCTTACAGCCATTTTCGATTGATCTAGTATGAATATATTCCCCACATTCTCAAAAAGCGCATTCGTAGCTCCACCTTTGATTCTTAACTATCGTAGAGGTGGGTAAGCTTAAATCATAACCATATGCCAAACTTGGGTTCAACGGATATAAAGTTATCATTTCTAGATTTCAGTTCAGACTGGACATATCTTCGATCAAGCTAGACCAGTATAATAACAATCACATGAGCACCCTATTAATGATTATTTACGCTGCGTAGTCGTGAGCCTTCGATAAAATTTTACTTCTCCAGAATTCAAGTAGCAAAATCACAAGTATCTGCCACTACGTACAGCTCTTATTGTATATGAACCCTAGGATGAGTCCTAGCTTCATAAACGCTAGAAGCGCTATCTTGTCTCTTCTCTGGTATGATCTGTACGCAGAGTAAATATCTATCCTCACCAATCTCAAATTTCACCACCGGCTCGCTTCTCATCATCCCTTCCCATAAGCACACCCGACAGTACTATTCTACCCCAAGTAACCAGAATTCATTAAATCCCCATCAAACACCACAACCCATCGCATAATACATAGGCCCCTGCCAACTATAATCGTAAGTCTTCTCCTGAGCTCCCTTTGAATGCAAACTCGAATCTTGCTTCTGAGAAATACCTTAGGGCTGACAAGCGTGTCCCGGTATAAACATCATTATCTCCCGCGCCTGAAGTTCTGCTATGTCGATCTTTCATTTGATAGTACCGCTGTTTTGCTTTTGTTGGTTGTATTAGTTGTGTTAGTTGTATGTGATCGTGGGGTTGAAGATTTAGAGCTGCCGTTTTTGATGTTGGGTCGTTGTTAGTTTGAATACTCTTGTTTGTTGATATTATGTTGTAGATGGTTTAAAAGCTTGCTATTGCTAGTTCTAGTATTACGTCATCATCGGACCAGAAGTGTTCGTAACTCCATTTCGTCAGACGGAATAGTATGTATTCACCGGCTTCGTAGGGCAGTGCGACGGCATTTTCATAGTCTGAACGAGGAAGTTAAAAGCTATAATACCGAAATTATTTATCACTAAAACACATATTTAAGATCCAGTGCAGGAGTGATTTACAGAAAATCCGATACTAATTAAGGCGCAACCACAGTATTTCCCATCAAGCGATCATACGTCGTTGGGTTCATGGCATCACTAGGCCGCAAAGAAGTCAGCCTCACTCTAAGCTCTTGCCCACGGCCTTTCCCACAGATTGAATGATGCGACAGACTCATTTGAATGAGAACACCGAAAGCTTGTATTTCTACATCATATGACTCATCATCTAGGTAGTGAAGGTGGTACGCAATGATACAGCTATCCCACCCACTTACGACATTTAGACAGAAAGAAGAGTTTCGATGAGTTTGCAGCTTATTGTAAGTATGATGCAAAATAGGCAGCAGAGATGTGAGGATATTAGGACTTGCTGATCAAATATGCTATAAGTCCTCCTATCTGACTTAAAACATGTTGGCCAAGGACTCAGCCCAGCTTCACTTTCCCCTATGAGAATAGTGATTGTCTAGAATCAAGAACGGTGCCTTCCACCACATACAGCAATCTGGACCTAGATCTCACAAACCTGTAGGTATGAAGCCCGTGAAAACGTCATGAATAGAGCCATAAGGGCAGGAGAAAGGGTCCTGAGTTCCTTCTTTCCTCCCGGGTGACAAAAGTGCATCTATATAGAGCTTCAACCCTCCTCGTCTGCCTTCTGATCTGCTGTCTGCCGAAATCATATAGCAAGGTTCATCACTGTACTTGTCAATAAAACCTAGCTAGCAGATTTCAACCAAACGCTCTCATGCTGCCATTTCCCTCGGAGCGGTAATATCACAACCTGTCATCTTCCAACTCTCTCTCACAAACCTCACCATATCACCCCCAAAACATTTCCCCATCCAGCAGATCACAAAATTACACACCTTACAGTCCTCATAAATGATGGATCATAGCGTTATTTTACACCGACCATGAGAGAATGACAGATACTTTCCGTGATTACCTTATATGAAAGCATCAGTCTCCAAGAGATGGAGTGCTTTGTGAGGGGGCACTGAAACAGACCTGAATAGAGGAGAATGACACACTTGAAGGGATGAACAGGATATGAATTACAAGAGGCCATGAACAAACCATCCCGTTCCATTCTTTGCCATCTATCGAGGTAGACAGAAACATTCACATGCAGGCATATTCCACTCGTCGGTTGTTTCCTTGGAATGGGATTGCATGAGTGGCGGTCCAGGAACCTCTGCGTCAGACTACACAAGAATGCAAGTAACGTTCAAAACCAAACGACAGCAACATGACATGAGGTGAAAGGCCAGGGATTCCAAATACGAGCCACCCCTTGTTGCATCTGGCAACTTCCCAAGCCTCGCTCCCAGAACTCCAGATCTCTGGGACGTTACCACACTCCCCTTCCAAGAGATACATACCAATCGCGTTTAAAGATAGCAAAAAAACAGCATGAGAAGCAACGAATGACATGCTCAGCAAGAACCGTGAATTTGTCCCTAGCCACCCTTACTATACCCACCCAACGCGTCGTATTCCACAGCCATCATTGCTCGAAGCCATCTTAGAGCAGCAAAACGCACCGAGAGTCGTGAGCTTGCAACCAGCGAGCTCTCTCCTCGCTCCGAGCCCGTTAGAACGAGTTGTACTCCACCACACCAATAAAGGGCACTATTAAAAGAAACTTGAGTTAGTTAATGAACGCTCCAAGACCGAACCCGCTTGTTCCAGCCATCTCAAGGAAAGAAGTCAAAGACTCCCAGTCTCCACTCATCGCCTCACCTAGCATGCTATCTTGTCACCCACGCAGCCCCCCACAAAAGAACCTGCCCTCCACTCATCAAAAGAGACAGAAGTACACAACACCGACCAATCACGAGCAAGCTGGAGGAGATTTCAAGATCTCTTCGGACCCATGCCTCATACCATAACGAGACGGTGCAAACACCCAACACAAAGCCATCGTCTCGAAACCCTCGAGTTCTGGATAAAACCCCCATCCCGTCTCCCATCCCCCAACTTAACTCAGCTCACCTGACCCACCCTCCCCTCCGCTCGTCATATCTCGCTTATCTCCCAATCTCGCGCAGCAATATGGATAAGCTCACCCCCATCATCACACTGCCCCATTCTTCCAGCGACACGACACGACACGACACGACACGCGAGAAAAGAGGAGGAGGAGGAGGTGGTGGTGGAAGAAGAAGAAGAAAAAGAAGAAGAAAGGACAGATAGATCCTGTCACATCTGTTCTCTTGGCGTGAGGATGCGATGCACGAGGAGAGTACCACCACCTACTTCCTGGCAGGTAGGACTTTGCCACATCTCGTCGCCGTGGTCAAGGGGACCGCGATGTCTGCAGGATGCCTTTGATAGAACGACCATGCACACACGTCCGGATTGGACATTCGGAGCCAAACGCACAGCTTCATCACATCTCATCACGCTCATTCCTCACTCACTCATCCTCCCACAAGATCACATCTCATCTCGCATTCAGCCAAAAGCCGCCAACATCGACTCTCCAACCACCATCGCAACCACCATCGGAACCACACAATCAAGGCGTGAAATCTAGGTATGTATTTCTAATTCTTTCCATCTACAGACTCTCCCCCTCCTGTTCCTCCCCATCTCCTATCATCTCACCCTGTTCCGCCCCATCTCCCATCATCTCACCCTGTGCCCACCCACCATCTCAATCAATGGGATCTGGATCTGGATGTGGAACTGAATGTCCGTCTGTCTCTTCTCATCTCTCATGTGTGGCTCTACGAATACAAATAGTGACGCAATCATAAATGCAATGCCACCATCCATCCATCCTCCCAAGCCCGAAAATGCAACGCAACCGTGCAAATGCAGCAGGTCTACGCAGTCAATCAATGTGAAAAAATAACGCCAGCCCATTGCAATGTGTTCCTCTTTTGTGCCCACGGTAGGAAAAGCATATCCCGGTCTGCATTTTCCGCATGTGTAACCCTTGTGATTCGAAACGCCGCATCCTTTTGTTTCTCGCTTATGCTATAACGAGACAGGTCACATGACTGGTCTCAAGACTAATCTCAATCATCAGATCACAGTCGTGGTAGGTAGCCTACGACCTCGTTCATTCTTATTTTTGGTTGGCATCCTGATGCCTGTTCATGAGGTCTGCTCTCCGGGAACAGGTCCGAAATGATGGGATCATGCTGACGTTGTCGGATTCGTCGTCAGGTGACCGTGAACATCTCAAACAGCGATGAGGTCTCCGTACTGTCCCACGATCCACTCTTCTTCTAGAAAGGCTTTCCCATCATAGTCCGGAGGTCCTTCTTCCTCTTCCGGCCTCCACGCCCGTAGGCGACCTGTGGCCCAATCCACCACCCATCGTCGTCCCTTCATGATGACCAAATTACTTTTCCGTGGACTCCGGCTCGTGAGGATGGCCATGCATCGTTTAGCGTAGAGCATGTCGTAGAATGGAGTCCATTGGTGAGTCGGTCGCCACTTTCCACTCTCCGTCAGGGAAGGATTAGATGTTATCGACGAGTTCGTGGAGGTGGATGACGAGGAATGAGAATGAGATTGAGGGCCGTAAGGTGTGAAGAAACGAGATCGAGAGGCGGCACTGAGAAGTCCAGGTCTCGTCCTGGTAGCGGAAGGCGTCGGTGATGGTGGTCTGGATATTGGTAACGGACCGACATGTAACAGACCCGGCGTGACGAGCTGTACTTCTACACTTTCCGTGTCGTCGAGATCATGGTTCAACGAACTCGTCGACGTGGTTGCCGTCGAAAGACTGGGGAATTCTGGTGGTGGTTCTAGGTGCGAGGTTGATACCTGAGGAGGTTGCGCTGCTTCCCGTCGTCGGTCGGCTCGGCGGCGTCGTGGCCGAGGAATAGAAAGGTCGCGAGGCAGGTCTCGATCGTCGAGGGGAGCAGCGAGGTCGATGGCGGCGAACAGACCTTGAAGCCAGTGTACAAAGGTCTCTATCTTGTTGCAGGCCAAAAGGAATTGGTCTGCTTCTGCTCGCACACGGATGACAAACCTCTTCCTATGTCTCTGTGTTAGTCATTGGCTCTGAGAGGGTGTAGAGGGTGTAGAGGGTGTAGATGGTGTCATCTTTGACGATATACATACTTGACATAGTCGGCAGCAACACCAACCTCCGCATGCTGTAGATTGTAGCTCCGCAGTAGACCTCCTCGCTTCGAGGGACCAGAACTATCACTCTTGCCATCTTTGAAGACGTTCCCACCCCGGAACTTGTGAAAGGACAAGGCGGTGCCTTGAAGCAGCGCCACCTCCCTGTACCAATTCCTGTCGTGGGCTCGATGGACCGCTCCTTGCAACTCATTCTTCCTCAGGAACACATTCTCCAAACTGAGGGCACACGAATAAGGTGGCAGTGATTCCTGACCTTCGTCTTCTCGTGGTTGGATGTTGAATTTGCGGCGTAGACTGCTCGACACGAACTCCTCGTACGACGGTGGTGTATCCTCCTGCTCCTGAGGTTGCATTCGAGGCTCTGGCTCTCCGTAACAACTGCGCAATGGCCATCCAGGATCGGATCTCTCGCTGCGCCGCTGATAGTGTTGAAAATGTTGAAAATGTTCCTCGACAGACACCCGGGGCGACACGTTCATGTCCACGCCTAAGAAGGCCCCCAAGCTGGCGAGGTTCTCATCGGTGATGGTGTTGTGAGGTGGCATCGCCAATGATGGTCAGTCCACCTTCAATGGACCAAGTACTCGGCGATGGTATTTGTGGACGATTGCTCGACCGTTCAGGTCCAACACAGTCGTACTCGTACCAAGTTGAATCGGACTCATGCATGCATGATTTCTGGCGATAGTCCTCTTTCTCGGGGGGCTCGGATGCTGGCCGTACGTATCAAAGGCAATGCCGTACACCACTCTTGGATGAGCGTGCAACCGGTATGGTGTAATGTTTCTCTGGAGATCGACGGTGTGGCTTGGTGGAGAAAGTCCAAGAGATTGGTGGGGGATGAGAGGGGAGGTGGGAGGTGGGAGGAAAGTGACAACGAATACAAAGGAGAGGGAAGAGGTGGAAGGACGTGGTGGAAGGACGAGGTAGAAGGACGAGGTGGAAGGACGAGGTGGAGGTGGAAGGACGAGGTCGAAGGACGAGGTCGAAGGAAGAGGTCGAAGGTGGTGGTCGGGGAAAATTGATTGGGGATCATCTATGATGGGGATCATCTATGAAGGGGTTCATCTATGATGATTCATCTGTGATGAATCGGAACAAGGAATGGATAGCATCAATAGTTTCATGAACTGCCGCTTGTAGCCTCACGTTCCTCTCCGTTTGTGAGATCTCCCACTTCGTTAATGAGGATCCTCTTATTAAGGTTGCAGGTTCGATAGGTGCGACCTCACATGGCCAGACGACACGGAGAAATAAGGAAACTGAGCCGGAGAGTCGAGGACTGTGCCATGCTGGTCTTGTTTGGGGGAAGTTGGGGGGACTGGGGACTGGAGCTGGGGATAGGGCTTGGAGCTGGGGACTTGAACGAATTGAGAGTGGTTGAAGTGCTTGGGAGATCTCTCTCGGTCGAGGTGGCCGATTATTCTTTTCCTTCCCAGAGAGTATGGAAGGACCGAAACAGCCGTGTCGTGCGGAATTGGGTGAGTTGGAGGTGTTCCCCTTGCTGGTCTTTTGTGGTCTTTGGTTGTCTTTGGAGGTCTTTGG